>JAPYZS010000303.1:0-86460 GCA_030522925.1 Trissolcus japonicus | reverse complement strand
GTTCTGGTGTTGCCTGAAGGGCAAGCACCAGCGCGGGTGACGTGTTCGACGGGAGCCGCGGAATTGCACAACTTACTTGCAGGCCGGGGCTTTCAGCCCAGGCATGGTGCAGACCGTTGTTCCTCCGGCGATGGTGTCCGGGATCCCCCCGGACCGGTCGTGTAGCGCGAGCACTAACATGGCGGTGACCGGCGTCACCGCCACGCGAAATGGCGGAGCGCGTGCTGACGTGGCGTGTCAGCTGGTCGGGGTCAGATTACGGTCGGGAACGAACTTACTTCCGGCGCGACAAGCCCGGAAAACGTATTGAGGCGCATGCGCAGATCGATCGACGTATCGATTGCGATCGCGCATGCACCTCGCAGGCGCGGAAAATCAAAAATAGTGACGAGCAATTAATTTGCCCGTCACAACATTAAAATGAAGATTCATTTACATAATCATGAATTGAACATTTGTATTTTAAAAGAGGGGATCTGATCTTGAAATGTCTTTCCTCAAATAAAAAAGTATCGATAAGATTAATGTCGATATACTTTGAGCAGCAAAAATGTTTGTTATGATCTTAAGAACAACTTTGCCACTTGAAGTACAAAAAAAATTTCCTTGTTACTTTCCTTGTTACTTTTCCGTTCAAAAAAAGCCAAGCGCACAACCTCTTTTGATCTCTAGACGTTCTATTGTTAACTTATATAATTATTTAATTTTTTTTCTATTTTTTAGTTAATAATAAAAAAACAGAATATTGCGATTCTTGTCATAGAAATCAACTTTTTGATGTAAATAAGGTTTACAAAGCTCGATTCAATAAATGGATCAAACAAGTGATAGAATTTTACGGATACAAGTGAGACAGATACTAATTATTTTGTTTATGTAACGGACCTCGAAAGTACAGGAAATTTAGTTTGCTTTCTTATCTACTTCACAATCTGATTAAGATAAGAAATCAAGAAGGAATAAACAATGACTAAATCGGGAGTCACTGCATTGGCTACAGACGAGTTTTGTGACAAGGTCGTGCGTTGAAGTTAGAACTGAGAAAGAGTATGTAAATGTCATCTCATGAGAGAAATATAATGATCAATAATATTTTCTTTTCTTTTCGTTGACCCGTACTATGAATATTTAAATATATTCGAAAATAAGCCGAGAAATAAACGTATTTTGAGAGAAATGAGCCCCGCATTGGCTATTTATTTTGGCATGAAACTATGCGAGACATAGATAACGGTTTTAAGATAAAGACAGACGCCGCTTTTACACAAATCAAGTAATGTAGATTTGAAAATGCCGTTGTAAATTAGAATAAAATTAAATCAATTTCAACTCGGTTGAATAATAAAATTTTTTCCAAAAAGAATTAAATAATTATAAAGGTGCTCATAAAATAATTATATAATTTAAATTAAACAAGTAGTAATTATTCCTTGTGTCGACTGTTAACGATGATAATATTGAGTAAGCTCAAATTAAGGTTACCCTAATTTGGCTCTAGTCTACACCAAAAATGATTACCGTTTTTTAAATCAATAATTTTAAAAAATAGTAACTCAATGAGGGCCTAGCGAAGTTGCATAAATGAAGCCCACGTTAAAATGTAACGCTCGTTTTTTGAATTGACTCGACGTAATTTCAGTATTTGACTTTTGACTAAAAAATTATTGAATTTGACAAAAAAATGCTTATCACTTTAATTCTGGAACAGCACGAATCATCATGAGTGTGAGCCCAACCAATCAGATCGCTGGAACGAACAACCTTTGAATGTGTGGTGAGTCACGTGGCAATTCCATATGTTTACACATGGTTTCGTAAAAATAATTATATAATTTAAATTAAACAAGTAGTAATTATTTCTTGAGTCGACTGTTAAAGATGATAATATTATGTAAGATTCAGACAGCATATGAATTCCTCAAAGTTTAGCAAAGAAAAATGACCAGCCAGAAATAACCGACGCCTCTCTGCCAAACTTTTATCCCCACTTTTACGTACATAAACTGACTGCAACGATGCACGTCTATTGTTGTCATGCGCAATGCATTAATGCGCAGATCGAACGCGCAGAAGAGGGTGGGGGGATAGGCCACTTCCCCTAATTCGGTCGGCTGGCCAAGGAATCGGTGGCATTGCTTTGGTCGAGTAGACGAGATTCTACTGTACAAATAATAATTACTCACTTGGTGAAAACTCACAAATTCACATTTATAAACTCACAAATGAATTCAATTAACTTTTCCTCGTTTCCCTTTACCAGCTTTAACTGTCAGTTCTACGACTTCGAGCTGAATTTTCAGTTAATATACACGTTCAATTTAAATTTTTATCAAAACAACAGAAATGCGTAGTTATAATAGCTATGATTACATCAGTTGTTTCAATTTGTCGGTGGTCTTTTTCAGGTAATCGAAAATTAATTACAATATTCTAATCAAGCTATGTCATTGTTGAAAGCAAGAAACAAATTGCTTCAGAACCAATATCGTGTTTCCTTTACATTTGACGAAAAGACAAACAAAACGCGAAAGATGTGCACGACAAATTGGAGCGCACTTTCAATGACCGCAGGAAAAAATTTGTATTCAAATATCGGTTTATTTGTAGCGACTTCATCAACGGTTCTCATGACGTGGCTATTTACATAAATTCAAATGAAGATATTCTTTCAGATAAAGTAATTAAATTCATTTCATGACCAGACAATCTAAATGTTCACTATGAAAAAAATTGGAATCACTTTTTTGTCCTCCGCTATTAGTACTATAAATTACAAGTGAATTGTGCATTGTCGATGAAGAAACAGAAAGGATTACAGTTCAGCAACTTTATTGCTCCATAACCGTCGGTTTGGCATTCGCACTACCTTTGAAGAACGATAGACGAGAATGCCGAAAATCGACTGGACGAACGACGAATAGTTTTGGACTTGGAATAGCAGGAATTGAGGCTCAAGTCGAACTTGGCTCGACCCAATTTAAATCAGGATATATGACGGGTATATATTTCCGTAATTGTAACCAGTCCAATTCCAATTCCAGGCGATCAGATGCACTCTTACCTAGCCAAAAGTTATGTGCTATAGGAAAGTAGGTGGTAGATGAAAGCCAAACCATACCAGTTAATTAGAGAAGACGAATAACTTGGAGACCGCGGCGCTTTATATGCCGCTGTATGCTTACCCAAACTAAATACAAACTAACAATTATTTTGCTTATAATGCTTAATGTGCATTAAGTAATTACGACAGAATCGCCTAAAAGTAGGAACTTGTCTAGTTTTAATTATTTTGAGTATTTTTTTATTGTAATTTGTAAACGAAAGAAAAAGTTCAGAAGAGGGAATAAAAAATTATAATTTTAAGATTTTATGATTTCTTGATTTCTTATGATTTATGAAGTCAACCACCATTTGTGTTTATGGTTTGTTGCCATTATACATAATAAAACACCAAACCTAGTAGAGTGTAAAAAGTATTCATTGTAGATCGTATCTCTGTTGTAATATCAAGGTGTAATATCAAATCATTTGGAATATAAATAAATTCTTATTATTAAAACATATAAAATTGAATAGAATATACATTATGCTTCTCAAGTTTTCAATATTTAGGGGGAGTCTGAGGTGGAATTTTAGCCCCACGATAGAATAATCATAACAAGCTGAAATTTTGAATGTAGGATAGGAGTATCAAAAGAAACAAAAAATGAAAAAGAATACAATTAAAATGGAATTTTGACGTTTTAACAAATGGTTATGCCTGTTTAAATACCTTTTATGGTAACTGAGTTACAGGTCTATTCTACATTAATCAACAAAGACAAAACAAAACGAAAATTCAGATCCATACCTTGTGATAGTATATTTCAATAGTCTTTCGATAGAAGCGAGGTACTGAATTCATTTCTCCGGTACGCTTAATATGAACAAGGAAACCAAGATCGAGGGCAAGATGATGGTGGTAAGCGCGCGAATTCTAGTAATGCAAGCGTCAGTCAGGGGAATGGCTTGCACTCAAGTGACTCTGACTTTGACGGAATTCGGTTAATGCGGTTGGACTAACTCCCTCTCCTTTTCTGCGCGAAAGCTTCTATAGCTTACTGATTAAAGACGAGTAAATCCAATCACTCATTTGAATTGAATTCAATTTTGCTGACGATATATGTCCATCTCTCTGAATACGAAAAATGTTTGACGCGCATCATAATCATAATTAATGAAATTGTCATAATTATGATATCATCTCTGAATGAATTGTGATTTAGGAAAATCAAAAATGGAAAAACTATTGTATATAATGAAAAATTGAAAATTTTAGATAGCATGATGTAAAATGCAGAATATCCGATATATTCTATGAATTTAAATTCAAGCAAACTCGATTCCTCAATAAGTGGATTAAATTTTGTTTTCGAATTCTCTGCTGAAACAAATGAAATTCAAATGTTCAATTTAAGTTAACCAAACTTACGAACTCGAAAAACAGCCGTCTTTTTTCGTATTTTATATATGTATATTGACTTTGTATTTTATATTATAATTAAAATCTCTTCAACATATCGTATTATTTATTTTATGGAAATAATTTTGTATGAGCTGAAATGAGGGCGGCAGACACAATGGTTAGCAGCCATTGATATACAGGATTCAAAATAAAAACAGCCAATTTGATGTAATAATTGGAATTCTAATCAATAGAGCGCAATCAGTCAACCGTGCGCTACTATTGAAGGGCAGATGTTCATCCAGGAATACCCATTTGGACACGTTCGAACAGCCTATAGAAGAGAACCGTCAGCGCTGGAGTAGTAGTTCGCTCTGGCACAAAGAATTATTGGCTTCCATTCTGCTCTTAGCTGCCTCTGCCTCTGGTTCTTTCCAGTAAGTTTCCAATAGCAATGTCGACCTCAACCTCTTCCATTTCCTGTCGCGTATTACCTGGCTATATACAGCTTAATGGATATCACTTGTCCGGTTTGTTGTGATATAATGTATATCGTTACATTAGCAAGGAAACCGCAAGTTTTACATTAATCGGTTTGATAAATTCAACTTCCTCATTAAAAAAATACCTTCTTCCAAAGAGTTTTTAACAACACATTAAAACGACAAACTGCGATTTACTATAGACGAGAAAAAAATCTCCGTTAATAAGAAAAATGTTTGAAAGTGCACTACAAAAAATAATGTTTTATATGAAACGTTTTTGTAGTCACTTTTTGAATATTCCAAAATGTTCACAACACTAATGAGATAGGAAAACATTTAGAAATGTTTAAAAAATGACTACAGAAACGTTTCATTTAAAACATTATTTTTGCTGTGTGCACACAGTAATATATGAATAGCTTACAAATGGACGACTACAATTAAAGGTCCGAATTCTAAAAGAGGACTTGTCCTGAAAAGACTTTTTTCAAGTCAAAAAAGGAACTATAAAAAGTTATAAGTTATTTGTTACGATCTGAAGAACAACATTGCCATGAACAAACGAAATCATATCAAACCAAGAGAAACCAAGAAATCTTTAAAAAAAGACCTATGTAAGTTAAAAAAAATTTAAATTACATAATTTTATTTATAAAAGGATATTTAAAAGAGACTAAAAGAAAGATAAAAGAGAGCTATGATAAGAGGTCTAATAAAGTATAGAAAAAGTTAAAAAGAGGTGTAACTGAGGTTGAAAAACAATATTAAAAATCGACAATAGAACATTGAAAAAGAAAGGTTGGAAACGATGTTGAAAGGAGTTTGAAATGACGCCTTAATGAGGCTAAAAAGAGGTCAATATAATTTCAAATCAATCATTTAAAGAGATCAGAAAGATACTTCAAGACGATTTAAAGAAGAGAGAGTTGAAGAGACTTAAAAGATGTTCAAAATAAATCTCTGAAATTTGAAAATTTTGATTGATGATAAAAAGAGTTCCGAAAGATATTCAAAAAATATTCAAGAGGTTGAATAAATATCTCAAAAACAAAAAAAGTTTTCTAGACCAAAATGAGGTCGAAAATGTTGACTCGGGATGTTATACTCCGCGAAAAATATGTCTGGTTTTGTGGTAGGTCAACTGCCTCAGTGCAAATACCAGGCGTATTTTTCGTAAAGTGTATCTGAAAAATTTACAGCATATCGCATGAAATCGAGTCCATGCAAAATTGTTATAGAATGTTGTAAACATGCCTTGTCTTTAGAAAAATTGCTGTCAAGACACACATATGTCAATATTCTTCAGATTTGATTTCTTCACTGCAAAAAAATAAGCGTTTCCTTTTGAGACACTTTTATTCGAAAGACACATATAGTGTCTTAAAATAAAACATTTTAACTATATACACTCAGAAAACACTCGGAGAAAAAATTGTTTGAATCTAATAAATTCAAGTTAAATTAAATAAATTTATTAGATTTGAATAAATTTTTCTCTGAGTGTAAAAGATACTTACAAAGTGTCTCGTGTTTTATATTAAGATACTAATAAGACACTTATTTTTTCCTTGTTCAAACTGCTATCTTATATGCACAGTCCTTTTATAGTAAATATATAATATAATCTATTATTATGTATAGAGAAAATTTTACATGATTATTTATTATCATTGAGATATCAAAACAAATAAATATATAGCATGTAGCTATAAGTATATATAGGGCGAGCTCGCCCTATCTATGGGCGAGCCTTCTATGGGTGGGCCTTCTTTTTGAATTTTTTGATTCAAGAAGCTAATTTCAGGTACTTAAACATGTACGTACATACATTTTTTCCATACTTGGCCATGCGTTTCAGTTGAATTTTTTTATTTCATTACTTGTTCTTAAAAAAATAAAAGAAAAATATAATTACATAAAATTTCGTCCTCATTAATTGTATTGTTTTAAAATGAAGATATACGGATTTTTAGAGTTCGTCAAATAGATATCTCTATTGCCCTTAGGTCACGTTCGCCCTTAAACATACAGAAACGACCCAAAACACCCTCCAAAAACCCTTTAGAAACCCCCCAAAAAACGATTAGAAACCGCAAATTTTCAATAGAAATCACCGATCCGGAGAATAAATAAAAAATGGAAAAACGTAAAGAATTGACATTTTTAATACTCCGAAAAGTGGCATTTCCTGTCACGTGATAAGAAATCACTGCAGTGCCACTGGCTCATATTTTTTTAATACTTGGTCAGTGACACTAACATTTCCCCTGATATCGCAGTAGAAAACGTGCATCAAATTTTATAGACGCTGTAATATAAATGCTAAAGCTAAAATCTCACTTACTTTCTCTATACGTAACATATGGTACAGCGTTAAGTATTGTTCTGAAATTGTTACCTCGATGTTTCACTTTGTCGAAGTAGCATTATCTTGAGACGGGCAGGCGTAACATTTGGAAATATCTATGGGCGAACTGAGCTTAACTTTTCAACTGAAAGCTTGCACAACGTTTGCGCAACGCTATTATAGTTGACTCACAGTTGCCGTATGAAATAATATTTTGATTAATTTTCATGAAATATTCGTTGTTCTTTCAGAACTTGAGCAAGTGAACTACGTCGCAAAAAACAACTGGGCTACAGTTGATTATTCAAATTAGACACGACCAATAACCGGACAATATATTGCGGAAGAAAAAAAAATTCATTTGTGAACAATTTAATTAATGTTCTTACCAGCGTTTACCATTAAATGCAAACTTGAACTTTTCACAGCATTGTCAATGAAATTAAATAGTTAGCTCAGTATAACTTAACCTACTTAAAAAAAGAACTACGCGTGCAAGTTAATCTGTCAGCTGACACATTTCAGAGGGTCTTTCATTTGTACATGATGCAGGTGCAAATTTGCATTTCCAGTTTTTGCTCTCTGTAACTACAGAACTACAGTAATTAGATACTAACAATTACATTCTAGCTTCTAAAATTGTAATCCTATTTACTCTAACAGTTCATTCAATTGGAAAATCAGATATTTAACTATTACGGCATAACATTATCAAAAAAAAGTAATTTTTAAATTATATCACTGACTTGCAAGCCCCCTGGATCACCACCCTTCTTTTTACAGTGCACGTGTATATTCATTGCATGATCTCTTGCTTGATATTTTTTTCTTTGTTATAAATCTAGATATACTCATAATTTTCAATTGAATTCTCCTAGACGTTGGTCTGTACAACAATTGAACTTGTGTGTTCTCTAATTACTGTAGTCATAGACTCATTCAACTATAATAAAGCTTCATTTTCAATCTTCAAATAATTAAAATTCTGCGCAAACGTTGCATACGTGATCTCAGCAACGTGCCACCCTTCGAGTTTGTATAAAATACGCGTAACCTGTGAGCGGTCAAAAGACGCATCGTGGCTTTGCTAAGGTCTTATCACGTGCAGCTGATTTGATGTATGGCCGCAGCTTGCGTGGTGGTTACAGTTTCTCAAAGAAAATTACTGCGCTCATAAGCTTACGATCGTCACGATAACGCAGAGTAAATTAACTCGTCAGTCATGGCTGATGAAGGTCGCTATTGCTTGACACAATTTAATTAATCGGTTTTTTATATTTTTTTGTACGTTACATACTAGCGTACAATTTAATTTGTCTAATAATTTTGATGCAGGTTTTGCAGAAACATATGGTCTTTAAACATTTGTAGTCACTTTTTTAAACATTACGGAGCTTTCTGGGACGTTTTGAAATTTAATTTTCTTTTAACCAATTATTCTGAATAATTAAATTATTCCAATGAGTACGGATGCTTTAGTTAAAATTAGTTATTAATTTTAGGATAAAATTATCCCTTACTTTCAGACTCCAATCAAAAACAGCAATGCAAATAATTAGAATTAATAATAAAATTAAAAACTAAATTAAATTCTGAAAGGATATCCTAATTTTAGGTAAGAATAAAATATTACATTACGACTTAATCAGAGCGACTACTTTTTCTTTAGAGTCTCGTAATACAATGTTTTGAAGAAAAGTTTTTCAAGTAACAACATTATTCGTGATGAATAAATTTTGTTATTCATACCACGAACTTTTGTCGCTAAATTGGCTGGTTGATTTTCAGGCTTCCACTTCAGAGCTCTCGAAAACCTACCACTTCATGAACGTGGGCCTTCTTTGCTTGCTACCCTTTACACGAGGACTCATCTATAAAAACTGAACCCATCGTTTCACTTCAAAAAATCGATGAATCTTTTTGTACCCCTGCGCTGTTTCAATGACTTTTGATCAGACACATAGTAGCTATATTTGTTGTATGAAGCTGGGGTTACTTGTCAATGCTTCTTCATGAAAACAACGTTTCATTGGTGAAAAATCTTATTATTCTAAAAGAAAGAAGAATATGCTTGTTAATATAATATTTAATTGCCATTCTAATTATGAAAAGCATATTAATTAATCAAAAAATAAATAAATAAATTTCCTTCAACATGATGGACCAAATATATAATATTCATAATATTCTTTTTATTTAAAAATTCATTAGATATACGCATGAATCATTGTTATCATTTTTAATGGTATAAAATATGTTGAATAATAATATAATGTTTTTTCTTAAAATAATATAATAACATAATACGTGTTGAACTCACATCAATCAGCAAATTCACATTGTAGTGAATGTAGTTTAATTCTAGCTCGACTAACCAGATGCTTTGGCATGATACCTGAAAAGCGTGGATCGCACGTGCTCAAGCCCACCGTGTAATAGAGTCATATTTTCGGCAAGATAACACGATAGGAATACAACGTGTATGTAACGTGGTCTTTTTCGAGCGCTCTGACTAGTGTGATATCGATGTCTGTCGTATTTCAAGTCGCACTCATTTTTGAAACTTTCATTATTGGCATACATGCATTGTAAACTTCCGCTTACGTTACCGTCCTGCACGAAGGTCTGCGTGTGACCATTTTTCGACAGACCAGAAATATGTGACTTCGTGACACATGACGTACGTCCGGATTATTTCCCTAATGATTTATATAGCATAACAAATCTCTTTGATCAATTCAAAAATTTTGTGTTTTTTGAATTACAGCTGTTCAAAAATATTTTCTTGCCCTTTCAACTCGTTTTATCTCTGCTAAAATCCTGTGGCAAATAAATTCTGATAAAATAATTCATTACAGAATATTCTTACCGTACACGAATATCGAAGATTTGTTGAATCTATATCATTTAACTCTAAAGATTTTTGCACAAAATCTAAAACTAGGACGAAAACTGATTGTATTGAATCATTATTTTGTAATTTTGTAACCTTTTTCAAATAATTGTTTTTCATAAAATGTCAATTTTTTTTTTGGCAACGTGATTTACAATTTTGCCTGCGTAATACGATCATTAACAGACGTGGCTTTTAACGACAGGATTACCCGTGCGAACCACAGGATTTCAGTTAGTTGTATATAAAGTTTTAATAAAGCTATAAAAATTTTGCTGTTGAATTTTTACATAATCGTTATGGTATTGGATAAATAAACCGCTTAATGTTTGTTTTCTAGTACGCGTGCACGTCAATCATATTTTATCGTAACATTCCCTATGTTAGAGATTACGTATACCATGAAACTCAATGTATTTAAGTCATTAAAAAATCATCGTCACTCGCATCCAGAAGCTCTTGAAAGATATTTCTATGTTCCTTTAATAATGTTTTGTTCTGCACATCTTTCAGAGTTAACTTTATTTGATTATTATTATATTATATTTTATATATTTATATATATATATATATATTATATAAATTATAACAATATATTTTCATTTTTATCACTGCAATTGAGTCAGAACATTGATCATATTTGGACTATGACATTTTTAATAAAATATCACTCTTATTCAATTTATCAACAAAAAGTTTAATATTATTGAATTTTTGAAAATCAGAGCTGATATTAAAACCCTGATAACCACCGTTCATGTAAATGGTTTACGTAAAATTTGAGTAAATGTAACTCCTCATTGTACTGCATTATTTATAATAAACGAATGAAAAAAAAATGATTTTTGGTTTTTCAAAACTTAGAAATTTCAAGAAATTTTGTTGGTTGTATAAAATTTATGTAAATAATGCAGGACAATGCGGAGATAGATTTGCATAAATTTTTTGTATAGCATTTATGTAAAATTTACACAAAATTTATATAAATCAGGGAACAAGTAATTATACATTTTGTATAGATTTTAATTCGTTGTTATTGTATGAGCAAGCAAATTCTTTGTGATTTACTGCATCAATTGGCATAAGCGTTCACAAGATCTAAACTTAATATTTGTTAGTCGGTTAAGGAATGTTTAAAAACAATCCCCACGTGGCAACTACGTCGGAAAATTCACCAATTAAGTATCAAGAGACACGGTACAGTACCTCGTGCGACACAACCTATATATTCTTCTATGCAAATTTAGGTTTTCTGACCCCTGGTATAAAATTAAAGAATTGTTACTGACAAATGGATATAACACATTTTTTAAAAGAAGGCTCATGCAAATTTCCAGCTCTGTGATCATCAATGGTATAGAATAGGTGGTTGCACAAATTTGAAAAATTGAAGTATACTAATTCAATTTTAAAATAATGAATGACAAAAAAATAGGCGTTAAATGATTTCCTATTTTAAAAATAAAAAATTTAGCTAAAAGGTCGTATAAACGTTCCAAGAAACGTTTCAACGACTTGTGGAAAAATGAAAACGAAGATACGAGGCATAGAAATATTAACACTAGTAGAAAATATCTTCATATAATCTTAATTAGAAAAATGAAATTTCTTTCTCATTGAAAAACAACTTGAAAAAAACAAAAATAAAAAACTAAACAAACTATATAGAACTATATAGAGATATAGTGCTCTCTGCTTTGAGTATACGCATTAGTAAGTACTCCATTTATCGTCTACACGCCAATGAACTTGATTCATTCTATTAACAAGATCAAGTATGTTGTGTAATGATAACAAATGTTTAAACTTACGGTTAAAGCCTCAACCATGTTCGGTCAAGTGTCCAGGAATGCTATACATATATGATAAAACAATACGGTTATTTTGAAGCTACATACATTATAAAATGTTTTATCCAACAAGAATTGATACAATAAAAAATTTCATTGTCTAATTATCGGATCTTAATCTGACGTACAAGACAACAGACGGAGGATTGAATAATTTAACGATCAATTAACAAAGTTCAGTTTATGATCTTTTATTTGTTAATTATAAGCCCAGCATCTTACACTTGTAACGATGCCGATTGCCTTTCTAGCGATTCAGCAATAAAGCAGGAACAATTCCGCTGATGCAGACTCGAGTTACGTCTCATGCAGCTTTTTACGAGTGCACTAACTCGAATCGATGATTTTTATGAGCCTGTCTCCGACTACGGAATCTCAAGAAGTTCCTCATAGCGTTCAATTTTTCAATTTTTAAATAGCATCTCGCACTTCAGATTTAACATTCTAAAACATTTTTATCGCTTCACATTTACAGTAATCTATTATTTATCAGATGCAAATGATTTTGATTGACTATAAATTTAAATGTAGAGAGTTTAATTCATTTTTGCTTAATTGCGCGAATGAATTCAAATTTTTTGCATTGTCGGATAGTTTCTTTGTGAAACAAAATAATTGGCAACACAACACAATATTAATTACAATCTATTGAAAATCCGCTTGAAGTTTTAAACACGAGTTTCGTCGAAAATCAAATAAATATGATTATCAGTAATTATAATATAAATAATTATCGAATTTTTTTGTAGAGAAAGAAATGTTTATTTTTTCCTTCAGAAAACATTGTTCTGGATCCACAAGGCAACAAAGATATTATTATAGGTTATTTATTAACCCAGATAAGGGGTGTGAATCTGAATAGATACCTATATATATGGATACCAAACTTAGCAAGCGTCTCGGAAATTAATTCATGAATTCGTTGACTGAATTGATCTCGATGAAGACGAAGTAGCGAAGGTCGTTATCGTTTTTCCTAGAAATATGGAAACTATGTTCGTCTGCTATTCAAGCTTTCAATGGTATCATGAAAATTATATAATATCGAAAGTTCCTCTTGTTCATGAAAGTTTTTTATGATCGGGGTTGCACATTTGCGTGTCAACTTTCATGCTTCAAATTGCCAGCGTGAATACGCCATTGAATCTAAATTAGTAACACCTCTGCTTTTCATCATTTCGATCGAACGGATGTGGCTCCGTCTAAGTTATTTCCTCTGCTTCACACGTTTTTCCCACGTATTTTCTCATCATCCATTTATTTCTATCATTTATCGTTAATTACATGCCGTAACTCTTCTATATATCACGCCATTTTTTTCATTTCGGTATTTCAATGTTTTCGTATGAACACTATACAAGTGAATGAGATTTCTTATAAATCTGTTGATAAAATGCTAGAAAAAATGCATAATTTCTACTGATGATGGATTATCATTTAACTCTTATTACACTCTGACAGGTCCAGTCTGTCTTTCCAATCAGTATTTGGTTAACATACTACCTTTTTAGTATACTAATGATTTACTATTAAAAAAGTTATTATGAAATGATGATAATTTATGAAATGATGAAAAAACCTGAAAACATCTAACCTGACACAATGTTTTCCATGTTAAGCCTTGTTGATATACTGTCTATAGCGAGATGCGTGACATTACCTTTTTACTACTTCATTAGAGCAGAATTAGAAAACGCTCTTGCCTGGTAGGCATAAATGAACGATTTGATGGTCGTATCCCTATGCAAGGGCTCAGTCGAAATGTGACGCTCCAAGCCGGATCAGCCTTAAATATAGAGCAGCTTTACTTAACTATTGCCAAGTAAAATATTTATAAAGCTTCGTTCTGGCTTAGTTTTGAATTGTAACATTTGGATTTCATATATATAAGGTCATGTAAAATTTAATAACTTACATTAAACTCTATCTTAAATTTATCTTTTGATGAAAAATTTGCGTATCGTAACATTTCAAGAAAAAATCAAATATTTTAAATCTCCATGACAAAATAAACAGGTAAATCAGTGATCATGCAAAATCTTATCTCAGACACAAAGAAACATATATGCTGCATATATGTGACTTAGATGTTTTTATATATATAGTCATTTATGTGACATATATGCGACAAACAGCTGCATATACAGGGTGTTAAAAAAGTTTCGGGTGATTCAAATATTTCGAGAAATTCACAAACGATTCATGTAAAACGTAAAAACTCATAACCAATATTTTTTAAAGACCCGTCGATTGATATCAAATTTGACCCTATGCCACCAACCCAGGGGTGACGTTCCCGGAATTCTTATAACACTCTACATCGCATAAAAATAAGCATGTAATTCGCATATATATGCCAGCATATATAGAATTTTTACTAGGGGGATTTGTGAAAGATTGACAAAGTATTTATATCGATACTTCACTGAAAAAAACATCGCAAAATAGAAATAAAATTATACCTAGTAAACTATAAAATTTAGCTACAGCAGCTGTGCTATTGTTGTCACGTGTCCACCATTGTTGTTATCGTAATACCTATCGTAGGTTAACTTATATTTGGAGCAGCAATATCCGTAAGAGAACAATTACAATATATAATTGTACCATACATATTTTTGTCTGGTACAATAATAATTGTTAGCTATATCCATTTATTTGTATTAGGTATATGGTTATGTCCGTTACTTTTTCAGTTACACAGTATGTCTGCATTAGGCATATATGCCTGTACGCCTCAATCTTTTTTTTTCAGTGTTTGAACTGATCAATGCTGTTACAACTTTTGACGCGAATGGACATCGGTTGGCAAAGTTGTTAAAGCTTTTGATACGAATTGGCATCGGTGTTTGAAACTAACGATCGTTAAACAATTGAAAATTGATTCCGTTGATCTGGGTGGTACATGCAAACGCGTTCGAATTGCCTTCGTGATTTCTGAGACTAACGCGTATTGCTTTTGAAGTGATTATTATTTCTATTTAGCACTTGTTATTCTACATGGGCATTCATGGAAACGCGATTCGTTAATCGCAATTCGTCGCCGATGGTCATTAGAAGCGTGCTTTTAATGACCGTAATCGTAAATTCACATTAAGGCTTACACGCACGATAATCATGGCCAATATCATTCCTCCCAAGCCTTAATAGGCTTACTATGGGTATGTATCCGAATTGAGTTGTATGATGTACGTTATGATTATGATGTGAAGTCATATCTCAGCCAGATTACCCACACATGCATGTCCATGTCCGGATTACTACGCTAAATGTCTTGTTCGCAAAGAGATGCTTTCTAAGCTGCGCTGTGAATTATGCCATATGGTATATACTTTATCCGTATGAAACATCCAACTTGAATTGCATGAAAATAGGAGCTTTATTGTGGCAGTGCAGAAAACATTATGAATATATCATTATATATTTTAGACATATTCGGACTTTAATAAGGATAACATTGAAAAACCAGCAGGTCAGACATATTCGTTCAAACCCTTATCAAAAGCTTTCCAAAGTGTCCTGAACAAGATGCATAACATTTCAAAACGAATCGGATCAAATACTTGGATTAATGATGTCCTCATCAGTATTTTACAAATAGGTATCTGATTATATACTGGTCAAAACAAAAAACAATAATAGTTTCAAGACAAAAGATATGAAAATGCGTTAACATATGCGAATGTCGAAAATTTCTAGCTCTATGATGAGGTGTTGGAACAAAATTGAACAAAATTAACGTTTCATAATATAGGGAAGTGTTTTCTTAAAAATTCAGCGTTTAAATCTGATTTAAAACATTCATTTTTTAAATGAGGGATAATTTAACACTTTAGTTTAGCCTCACCTTTCTACGCCACACTTCGTGACACAGCGAACTCCAGTAATAAAACCCTCAACCTTCTTTAACGATTTCTCCAAAACATAATTTTTCCTCAATTTTTACTAAACCAGGAAAAAAAATTCAATTAAAAATAAAGCTATAAAAGTAATAGCACTCTGTAAATTCGAATAAGTGAGGCTTACTTAAAAAAAGTGAATATACACGTACAATAAGTCCAAAGTCTTCCACCAATTGCAAAAATTGAAATTTTTTTACTTATTTTGAATCAAAATTACAATGGAATTTTCACTTTTTATAATTGGTGGAAGACTCTGAACTTATTCAAATTTAGAGAGCAGTTTTTTAAAGTTAGCATTGGTATAACAACAACAATAACAAAAAAATATCGTTTAAATTTATTGGTAAATTCTATAGTATACATTCAATAAACAAACAAATAAAGCAATTCAAACAGTTTCAATAGTTTGTATTGAATATTTTAAAATTTTAAAAAATGTTTTAAAAATACTTTGATAACTTTTTATTTGTCTGCGCGGTTTTCACATATTTAGATTCACGTTTCAAATAGTTCAAAAATAAATTTCATTCAAATAAATATAGCATTTATTATGATTGATGAAATTATATCACCTATAACTATTTTATCCCACCATAATAACAAAATTGTTTAAATAAATTTCAGAATATGTTAATTAAAAAAAGTTGTAACTTCATCTGAAATAATTAAACTCTCCATGAGAATTGTAATTTTGTACGTTGTTAATGAGTGAATGTTCGTTATATACTGATGAAAATCTACTTTATTTCGCTAACCAATTACAATCGTTTCGGGATCGAAAGGACGACATGTATAAAGTACATCGAATTGCCATTCTTTCACGTAAATGTCATGTCTGGCGATAATCCCGCTGTAACTGTGTCTAAACACGCGATTGCAAAATTGGGATGGCCACGTGATAAATCAGATGAGTCCCTTTAGTCTCCTGTTTTAACCTACTAAATACGAGTGAACCAGTTATTGATTCGTGAAAGTTACAAATCCAATAAAACTGAAAAGTATGACCAAGTACAAAAAATGTATAAATCAGGACAAATCTTTTAATATAAAAGGTTGTGATATTTTAATGTATCGTGATAAACGCTCTGAATTTTAATGAGTTCAATAATCTTTCACTTATTGGAAATGTGAAAAATTTCACTTATTCAAGCACAGAGAGGAAAACAATACATTTTTATAATATTGGTATATAATGAATGATTATTAATGTTATAAAATGATAGCTAGTCAATATTTAGGTTTTAAACATAACATTTGAACCGAAAGTGTTACAAAGTTGGAAAACAAAACACAGTGTTAACACTCAACGAATTTTAAATTTATTATAATTTCAAATTTAAATAGCAAATCGTTAATGACACAAAAATCAACTATTATTTGTCGCTACCCTTTAATTTTAATGTCAAAATGTACCGTTCGTTGTCTGAGAATAAAGAGACACTGGCAATACCTTTTTTTATTTTGTCAGAGACACTGATTAACAGAGACCGAGCCTATTTTTTACCGTCATTTCAATACAGGAATCAAACCTAATTTTTCATATATATATATATTTAAGAAAAAAATCTAAAGCTCATTGACTCATTGTTGATTCTAATCCATTCAAAATTAGAGAATATTTAGATATTCAAATCATAGTTCGTGCAAATTAAAATGCAAGGCAGCTCTGCATAACCGCTATAACATGTACTTATGTACGCGAGAGTACCTACAGTCCTTTTCTAACATCACTTTATGCGAATGCGAGTCATTCGAAATATACTTGACTGATCTGCATTTTGTACAACTGTCACTAAGCTGAGTAAATTTATGTTAACCCGATTCTGCATTAATTGCTTTTGATTCAATTTGTTTAAATCAAGACTACCATTAATTTTACATGAATTCACATCATTATTTGATTATCATGTAAATCTTAAAATGTCGACTTAGTCAGTCTTTAAATTCAAAACACAAACAATTATGTTATAATGGACGTAAAATACATTATTAAGAAGATTAGAAATATATATGTGTCTCCATAAATGGCACATATATTTATGCTGTGAACAGCAAATTTTTTTCAATGATAATTTTAACTATTTCATGCTTTAAGTTTCAGAATACTTGACATAAATAATGTATAAATAAAATTTACAAAAAAAAAACCACTGAGATCCAAACAAAATATTCTGACTTGAATTTTACGGTGTAATTCACAGTGGCAGGTTTGCAAGCATACTATAGATATAAAATTCTAGTGTGGCTTAGGTAATGCAATGCGCGCACCTGTGAAAGCGTCGCAAAGCTGAAACCGTAACGTCGTTCATAGCATCACACCGTATTTATGCTTTTCAAGCTACGTATGCCTTCTACTGATTCCGATAGATAAACCCACAGCTGAATTTCGTTATACGCTCTTGAAAATGCGTGCATCAGCTAATCTCCTGAATACTCGTAAATTGTAAGCCGATTTCAAGCTTAGAATATATTCAAACATATATGCTCGAACAATAATAAGTAATGACACAGTGAAAATGAGTGCCTTATCGGTCTTCTGCTAAAAGACATTTTATACACTTTTTGGTCGAAATTTGTTTTGCATATTCAGTTGTTAGATTTGATTAATGATATAACTGCTTTTATGGCAGCATATATAAATTTACCATAATTTATATGCGCCATATACTTTTCTTTTTACCTGAATATATTTCTATATTTTAAAAACAAAACTATTTTAAAATAAAAATATCATTAAACTTTTAATGTACAAGATTGGAGCTTTCGATGATCACAGTTTTAAATTATTCGATGATTGAAAACGTCTAATGAGCATTAATGTATAATCTTAACAGATGATAAAACTCTCGTAACTCTTCTGATTAAACTGATGAAACGTTATGATTTTTCATTTCAGCTTGATCTATCGAGACACGCGACCAGAGCCGGCGATAAGATGTTCGACCCTACGAGGAGCTTCGAGACTTCCAGTTGCCCCCAATCATCGGAGCGAGGCACGCTTGAGAATTGATCCAAAGGTTCTTGTTTTCGTCGAGACTCTTTATTCAAGACTAGGACGAGAGATTGCGGAATTACTAGTTTACAATCGTATCAAGTGAGTTTTTTTTGTTTGCATTGTTCCTATTGACACTCCTAACTTTATTTACAGGTTAACATCTATTTACAATACCAACACAGTTGGATCAGAAAAGGTTCATACTGCAGTTTTTCCCCACCCTAACGAAAATGCGCAATTTTTGATATAAAAATTTCTTTTTCCGATGATTATCTTGGTACCAAAAATAACTGTTCGGCGCAGGACACGCTAATATGATACGTGTAATTAGCAATCTCCAGAGCACTGCTAATGGGTTCTACTTTACTATGTATGAGCAACGTAATATTGCCACATTTCGTCATTATACGCCGGCGACAATAACGAAGGTTTTTGATAATCCGCTTTCAACAATGCATATACCGGAACGTGCACATTTTGCGTCGACCCGTTATAACCGCGCGTTGAATTGGCCGCTTCTTTCGACTTGCCAAAAAACTGGGTAATTACTTCAGGCATTGTTTGGAGTTAATTCAAAAGGAATGCCACAGCATAAAGACTCAGAGAAATCTTCTGAGTGATTAATTGACGATTTAGAAACACGCTATTCATGTTCATCGTGCAACGCCAACGGTTTAACAACTTACACCTCCTCTTTTTTCAAATAAATAATTACACTACACTGATTCCACCCCATTTCTCGTACACCACGTTTTTGATTTAGGTACGGTGTAGAATTGAATGTATATTTTGTTCACAACCGATGCTGGAGTTTAACAATCTAGATTCGCAGTTCGTTGGCTATCCGTGCAATTAATCATACATTCCAGCTAAAGTGGAAAATCATTTCGAATAAACAGTAGAATGAATTGAAAAATACACCAGATATACTTGGTTCATGCAAGATTTCACGTTTTGTGTTACTTTTATCATACATCTCGCATCAATTTTTTCAAAAACCTTCTTTACCTTCTACCAAGTTTCATTTAAAAAATTACACAAATTGCAAAGAACGAAATAAAAAGAATGAAATAATTTAACTTGTACAAGTATAATTAATGTTTCGGAAAGTTTGTTCTGAAACAGAAACGTTAAACAAAAAGTTAACGTTCAAAGTGTTTAAACACTTTTTGTTTTGTTTGTTCAACATTTTTCTGGAAATTTGATACACCTGTATCGAAGAGAACAGAATGCAGTGACACGCACGATGAGACTCACAATGTTCGTGACACTGACGTTGTGTCTGGAACTGATCTCGTCAACAAAGACGTGGGCTCACGTCGGGCACACAGCGACAAATGACCGGAAACTTATGTGGGACAGCACAGAGGGATCGTGATGTTTCGCATTGATCATTTGCACCCTGGAGAACAGGCGTCGATGTGCATGTGTTACATATATGATCTTCAAGACACTTAGAATAGTCGAGACGTGAAATTGTCTCTCGTCTATCACAATTTCAAACATATTTTTATGATTTCAATCAGGAGACATCGCAATGTCTCTGGCCCAAGTATCCTAAACATCAAGTACAATCATGCACACAGAACAAACATTTTTCGTCTCGAAATATTCCTTGAAAAATCTCAATTCCATACCTCCCATTCTATTTTCATACATTGTCACGCGATATTCGTTTCAGATATATGAATATATATATATACCAAACGAACATTTTTTTATCGCCGCACTAGATATTGTAGAAATATTTTTTATTGATTCATAAATCTGGTTATATTTTTCTTTTTTAATGCTTTTTTTGACAGTGAGATGTCTATCAGAATAATAAAGTTTGAAAAAATAGTTTAACCGTTATTCTTATTGTACGAAAACGATTCATCTTGCTGCACCCATGGGATATTAGCCGACTAATTTCATCATTATTCTTGAATTTTTTTTTCATTAATCAACAGAGAGTTAATACTAACAGACCGTCAAACTCTCAATGTAGGAGCGATCCGTGGGCGACGTAATATTTTTCTTTTCCTCCGTAGTACAAATGCTCACTTCAACCGTGCACTTTTATTCACAACCTATCCCATCAATTCATTTGGAATGGATCAACGAGTCCATTTGTACGACGAAAAAAAGTGTTTAAAATTGAAAAATTATTCTTCGATTATTCTCTTGAAACAATATGTCAATTGTACGTTTTTAATTTCGAGTTAAAGAGTTAAAGGCCTTTGTTATTTCATTGTATTTCAGCGATTCGTTATTGCATAATTTGCTTGATACTCTTTTTTTTAATCTGCGACAAATCCATTTGCACGTCGCCAATTACGCGCACAAAGCAAGATAACCGAGGGAAATTCTGAAATGCATTAGACAGCGGCTTTTCTATTTAATACGCTCGAACTGCTTCACGCGGACATAATTAAGCACGCCCTCAATTATAATGATGCTTCTTGCACAAAGCGCGTTCGATCGAGCTCACATTATCCATAGCTTGATAAACGCGGATGTACGTTTGCAGCCTGATTTTCGAGATCCACCTATATAGCGTATAAGATCTTCTCTTTGTTGACGTTCCATTATACCTCATATGATTGTCAATGTAAAACATTGACATTAGCTTACAAACGGATGCAGTAGCCAAATCCGATTAAAGCTCAAGTTCCGTCCCAAAGAGCTACAATAAGCTGATGTTCGTATTAGTCTCTTTTCCTCTCCATCCATTTTTTACACTGTTCGAATCATATTTTTTTTACTCAACGCAGGCTATGACGTTTCTTTTTTTATATAAAAGAAAAAAGATATTTGATATCCCAGGTGGAAATTATTTTTTTTTTAGCCAATAATAATGAACGGTGAGATGTTGGCCCACTGTTGGCAATTGACAGTCGTCAAGCAGTATTGTCCCCAATACTGGCATTTTAATAAAATCAATAAATTACCGGTATTATTTTTACAATCATTTGCCAGGTTCTAACCGACAATCGGTTCAAAATTGGCATATCAATCAAGAAATTATCAAATACATATATTATGTCATTATCTCATTATTAATATAATTTTATTATTATAATTTTAACAATTGATTGAAAATACTTTGTTTTATAAACTATTAAAAATCAATTAGACGTTAATTGAATTTCATTTATTTCAATTCCATTTGATTTTGGATGTTCGAATAAAACAAACAAAGTGCATAATTAAAGTAAGAGAAATACTTAACAAAAGGCATTTAACCGAGTGTTTCAATAAATCCAACTAATTTAATTTTTCAGGATATTACACATCAGATAACGCGAAATTTTTAGCATTCGTCATGATTACAACAAACCTATTAAACTATTACCCTTGCACTCCGTAATTACAAGCACATCTTCCGACCTATTCTAAGCCACTAAGTTCGTGGTAGCAATTCTGTTCGCTCCATTAACTTACAAACTTGACACAAGGTGACCGCACTCGTGTTACTCGGAAGAGAAGTAGAATGATAGGTGAAAAAGTTAACTTGGCCTAGCTGGTACCTTTCAGAACTCGTTATAAAGATAGCAGCAATTTATATGAAAATACAAATTTTTTAATCTTCACTAAACATACATAGCATTCATTTTGCAAATTAAATTTTTTTTGCATATAAAACGTATATGCAATAACATTCGAGTATTACAAAAAAAAGGTAAAAAATAGTTATACGATTTCATAGATCAAATTATTATGATAAAAGTCTGTGAATATTCCAATAACGGACGTAAATAAAATGTCTGTAAATATTATTGCAATTTAATTTGAAAGCACATTGCAGCGTTCTATAATAAAGGATCAGACAAAATCGAATGCAATTGAAAAAAAATCATTTTTATTTCATTTTTTTAATAAATTTCGCACGAGTGCAAACAAATATCGTGCAGGCTTTTTTATACGCTCCATATGAATTATAACAGATACGATTTGCGAATTCGTATGACGAAGAAAAATGTTATTTACGGGGGCTATAAAGAATGATCAATAGGCCGAACTGAAAAATGTTTGCTATGGAAAGCCATGTTATCAAACATATGCATTCGGAAAAGCGCGTATTTTTATTTGCCGTTTCATTTTTATTTTCCAACAAAAAGCCCATTACAACGTATCGCCCATTATAAAGCTGTACAAGTGTTTTACTTTTTCTTTTTTTTACATCGATTAACAGGTAACGATTCTGTCGAACGTTTTCACTTTGACACTTTATACTCGTGTTATTAAGAGTGTTATAATTGACAAAATAACAAAAATTGAAAATTTTAAAACATTTAAAAAATCATAATTATTTTCATTCCATCGAAAAGATTTTCAAAATCCTCTCATGACATGGTTTAGATATTGACAATAACTTGGTGGAGAAAATTGATTACTTCAGGGACTCGAGGTTCCTCTGAGAAATTACAACAAAAACCAGACTCCAAAAAGTATAGTACAATCTGTGCAAATAAGACAAATAGAAGTAGAAAATATATAATATATACAGACTAAATGTTCGTCTGATGAAAGTGCGCATGAAAACCACCCTGAATTTGAAACTGGAAGATAACATCCCCAATAGAATGATTATTTAATCATTCTATCTATTATAGAATCTAATAGATAATCTATTACTATCAAAACAAACACTTAATCAACGTATGAAACATTTTTATTTTGATAATTATTATTTGTGGAATAACAAGCGGAATTGAAGACGAATTTCCAACTTGCATTATTATCAAAGCGAGAGGTCATAGCTCTGCATTTTGTTGTCCAAGGAATCTGTTAATTCTGAGAAATAAACTTGTTAAACCGCAAACTGCAACTGCAAGTTTCGTTTGTATTTCAGGCGTCTTTGCATTAATGTTCAACAACAGTTTCGGCTAACGCTCTCGTAAAATTAAAAAAGCTCATGCACTAATCGACACCTTAATCGAAAAGAAGCTCTCTTTAATGTAAAACTAAAGGCGGCAAGTAGGCTTTTTTCATTTGAGGTGTCATAATGATGAAAGCATTTTCATGATATGGATTTCAAGATCGATTTATTACCCAAAAGAGGGGCGGTAAATTCATTCATAAAACAAATACGATTAAGAAAAAGTGATAGATGTGGACAAGTCGCTGTAGTTGTGATTTTGATGTTGAAATATATAGGATGATCAAACGTGCAAGAGGGACAGCATGAAACACATCCCTGGGGTGTCGCACACCATGTCCGCGTTTACCAAATTTATCATCATCTAGTCGAATATTCTGTAAGAATCAATATAAATGCAAATTTTTGCGTTAGATGGAATCTCACACGTGAGACATTCCAACTCGATTCGATTCTCAATGCAGCAATGCCACACTTATTTAAAAACACTTTGTGAATGCACAGGCGTCTACATATTTCTCGCACCTCCGTACATAGGTCCCGAACGAATTTCATATTCCACTGTATACCCTCATACCACTTTTCTTCTGTAATATTACCTTGGATATCTTTCAAACGATAACTTCCAGTGTGCCGATTATGCTCAATTCGCTCGAGATCAGTCTACGCGTCCTAACGGCAACGTACTCTTAAGAGGGACGAACATTCTTTTCCATTTCGATATTAAATTATATATGCACTGTAAAAGAAGGTACAAAGTTCAGATAACAGAGAAAGAGAGAGACATCCCTTGGCTGAAATTTGTTTAGAAAAACAATTTTGTACACGGATTCGCCAAACTCGCGAATATTTGATAGGGAAATTTTTCTAATTAAAAAGTTTTGGATAAAAAATAGTTCTTGTTGAATAGTTCCCAAGAAACTCAGCAACTGGAATGGTGCCAGTCACGCGGTAGTCGAAAAAAAAACTGTGCGAACAATGTCTTGCGCAGGGTCGTACTTTTAATGACTTAACAACCTGAAATTGTTTTCGAATTAACTTTCCAACAACGGGAGCTTAATAACGACGAAACCCCTTCGAATCAGAACAACAATTTCGAAATTTCGGTATAAGGGATATCCGACTATGAACAAGACTTAGAGGACAACTCCGCACTGGATTGCAAGGACTTTGGCACAAGTTTAGAACAAGAAAACTATGAAGAACCTAACTGCCCAAAACCAAACACTGTTTGTGCAACTAACTTCAAAGCTGAAGCCGGGGCAAAAATTTGTGCCGACTACTCATATTTACTCGTAACATCCAGTTGCACCGAAAAAAAAAAAGAAAAATGCCCCTTTAAAGATTCCATTAGTTTGAAAATGCTTTATAATTTAGCAACGCAAAAAATTTTATTGAATAAATCGTGTTAGTAAAAAAAAAACAATTGCAAAACGGTTTTTATATTACGAAAAAATATACAAAGTCAACGATAGACTCTGAATTTAAAAATGTAAAAAAAAAGAGAGATGAAATACCGTGACTGCAACAGTCATTGTTGTAGGTTCTGTCATACGAGAGACCATCGTCGAATTGAACTAGATAAATTACTGTTAACGTTTTTCATTTTACGACCAGACGGGCGACAATGGTCACAAAATTCCCTGCGTTGACTCAGTTGCACAATTCGAATGCTTTAAATTGTCTACTCTTTAGATAGCACACTTTTCCGGTTGACAGACATTTTTTTTGTATACATTTTTTCCGTTTTTCATTCGTAATTTTTTTTTTTTTACGAAAGAATTTCAGCGAACAGTTGTTGACAATTTGAAGCAATTTAATTTAACCGGTGAAATTCGCACATTCAAAATTAGCCAGTCGTGCAATTATTCTCGTACATTTTTTGATGCAACACAGTATATAAGACAAGTTAAATTAAATCTCGCCACTTTATGAAAATTAAAAAGTGCAACTTTTACAACACACTTAGCCATGATCGCATGAATTCTTAAGATTGATATAGCAAATTTTTTTATGGCGAAAGCTTGACCCATTACAAAAAATGTGTCGCAAATTTTTTGTCGCCATCTAATTTTCTTCCTGGAAAAGGCATGTTAACTCGAGTCTGAATCCTGCAACTTCAACATACGTAGCAAACTTTTTCGTTGCTCCGAAGATTAATGGAAGTGACGAGGCAACATCAGAAACTTGGAGGATTCGCCATCGTACCACGGTACCGCACATCTTAGTCTAGACAATTGATCGCTTACAGTCTTTCCATTTCCAAAGATCACGTGGATACAGTTTCAAAGCTTCGCGCGTGACTTGCATTGATTATCATTTTGGATACATGAGTCGCTTATTTTTCTAATCTTAATTATAGTAGTTAATCTGGCCAATTTAAATTTGCACCACAAAGTCAAAAATATATTTAATCTACATTACCTTTATAATTTAAAATATATGTGTTGTCATGCATGTCTGTCATGTAATATGAATTTTTACATAAGATGTTTAAAAAATTATAACTTTAAAAAAAATTGAAGAAATTAATAAATTAATAAAAAAGTGTATCAAGGTAGTTGTATTATTATTTATATTATGTACATTATTGTATATGCAATTTATATGTATTCGATTCTAACGGTTATTTAATGAGATCTAAAATATATTATAAAAACTTTTTCATCGATTATATGAATTAATAAATGAAGATGTCGATGGTGCAGGTGACGATAAATAATAGGTACAACTGGCTTATACAATATTTTCGAGCTAACGGTCTCAAACAATACAGTTGTTGAAAAAAAGTTTTTATTATTTTTGAAATGTATAATTCCTCTAAGACATAATGGCGTACTTTTTTTATTTTTATTGAAGCTCTGGCGCGGAGAATTCGAGTTGATTCAATATTACTGATATATATAACAGTCAAGAAATTGTATAAGTTGAAAGACCATAATGACAGTCAAGTTGGTAGAAAAGTAAAAATTACATTTCGCAGTTGAATTCAACTCAATTTATAGTGGACTTGGAGCCTGGACTTGCCTATGTACATTTTCTGCAACTACTTAATGTGATTAATAGGGCGAAAAGGTTATTCCAAAGTCGTTTGATTCAAAACTTTGTTTGTAAGAATTATTAATTTACGCCGCTTTCATCGAATGTCTCAGCGTTTCATTCTTCGGTGACTTTTATGTTAAATTTTCTTCGTTTAAATTGTTATTATTGCTTTTGACAAATGTTTTTCGAAAATGTTTTGTTTCCACAAACTTGACTGTGGCAGAACAAGAGATAATGTCCCGCATAGTTTTGCCACAACAAAAGAACTGAAACGCTGCTGTCTTGGTGACCTGCAGAAACCTCAACAATTCGCATGCACAGATCACGAGACAGAATGCCAGCGTGATTCAGATGCCGTATCAGTTATGACGATCCTTTCATATTCGCCGATTTTCAAGGAGATTTATAAAATATGCATAACCGTAACCTACGCTGCGAGGGCGATTCTTCGGGCTTCACAAGCACTCTATTCTAATGCCAGCTGAAAACAATAAGATGAATAAAATGAATGACGCCTCTTTCACTCTCATGAAAAGCTTTTCACTGTACCGAATCTCTGGCAAATGAGATTATTCAAGATCTTACGAAAATAATGAACTTCAAATTTTTATCCGCAAGGGACTTTTGAGTAGACTAAAAATCTAAAGGTCATGGTATCTTTTTCCTAAGTACTTCAATATTTTTACAAAAAAAAATATATTTTCTTGCATGAATATATTTGTGCAATTTACATTAGACTGACAATTATTTGCTAAAAGTATATATCTTTTAGTTTTGCAAATGCTGAAAAGAAACAAATAAGTAACACATTTTTTTTTTTTTTTTTTTTTTTCAAGAAACAATATCTGAAATGATTTTTCATTAATGAAATTTCAATCTATTAATTTTGAAATTCATATTTTCGCTTAAAACATTACCTACCTTTATTATTCAACTTGAAAGAATTTTATTTGACGCATAATAAACGTAGAATGTAAAGAAGAAAATTGTTTCAAGACAAAAGCTCAAAGGGCGTTCAGTCAAATACGATTTTCCTAGTCATTGGAGGAGGTTTTGTCGAACGACTATGTTTTTGAAGTACATGCACTTGGAGATTAGAGAAAGCATTAAAAGCTTAAATAAACTTTTTTGTGTTTAAAAAACCGTTACAGCGATCGGAAAAGACGAGTCGACAATCCCAGAGTGCAAATGAAAAAAGGAATGTTACCGGAAGAAAAAACAAAGGCTAAGAGGAATCTGCGTAACAGTTGTCGAAAGAGACCACAAATTTGTTTTGCGAATTGCTAGGTAGCACACAAAGTAATCAACGCTTTAATTAAAATAAATTAATTACCCGACCAAAAGTCAACGCGTTATGAATGTAAACACCTTGGTATGAAAAAAGAAAGAAAGTCGGTTTGCCGCCGATCAATAAAAAGTGCTATCAAAAAGCCTAATCAGAACCCTATCTCAAACCTATTTCTTTTATACCAGAAGAGATAAAGCGCTTCGATCAATCATTTTTTGAATGCAGATTTTGCAGAAACCATTATACATATATATGTTTTTTGTGAAAAAAAATGTCACACAAACTTTTAACAAATTCAATTTTATACTAAAGATGGATGACGTAATTGTGAAACGAGGGGTAAATATAACACTATATATATCTAAATTGCATCCACAATTTATTGTGGCATGCAGCATGATTAAAAGAAAATTTATTTTTGTGTCACATTTACTTCAACCACTCATAATTACTATAACTTAATATCATTGTTTCGGTCTTTTCTAAACTAAGAAAATGAATTTTTGAAAATGTTTATATCAAAATGTTTGTTTTCGACAGAATGTTGAGAGCTCTTGCTTAAAAAAATAACTACGTACTCAATTCTCTGTACCAAAATAAACAAAAGTCATGAATATTGTGTCAAACACCAAGTAGTCACTCGCCGAATGTTGATAAATAAACAAAGATTTTGAATGAAGCGACAGGAACGCACTTTTTCCATTAAGAAAACCGTTTTGGAAATTCTTTTTAAACAAAATTACATTTCAATCGCGATGCTTTGACTGGCAGTTGAGAAGTGCTTGACGGCATCTGCTGTTAATTTCACATCAATCAAACGTCTTTCGATCGAGACATTCCAAAATTAAGACGTCGACAAATGGTTCCCGGCCCTGTTTCAATATCACGAGTCCAGCATACCGTGCGGAATTGCAGATATAAACAATAATGTGAGCAGCGTCCCGGATAAAAAGTGCCGAGCGCTTTTTTCTAAAATGCAAATTTTATCTACGTCGTTCAGCCTGACATATTGGAATTCAACTCGTAAATTTGATGTAAAAAATATGAATGAAAATTGTGCGATAACAGTGAAATGACGGCGCTCTTTTGTCTCGCTTGTTTTGCAGGTACAAAGTGGAAGTTGCCGGGAAGTCCCTGCCGGTGTTGACGAATTTGGACAAAGGCCGCTACGGTGTATTGATCTTTGAGAACCTCAACAAGTACCTGCAGATGGACAAATGGAATCGTGAGCTCCTCGACAAGTATTGCCGTGAATATTCCGTTGGGATCGTTGGTTTCGCACCTTCTGGAGAAGAGAGCCTCGTTGGCGCCCAGCTCAAGGGCTTTCCGTTGTTCGTGCACACGAATCTGCGACTCAAAGTGAGTTATTCCATTACACTCAATTCGAATTGATCTATAATGCAAATAAAAAAGTAGAAGCTTTCACATCCGCCGCGACATACAATTTCCTAGGTGAAAATGAACATATGTGTACATATGCGACGTGTATACATGACATGAAACTGTGACATACAAACAAACACTTGAAACACATATATTTTTGCATTGTTGAAATAAAAAGAAATATTCGAAGGAGTTGGGATTCGAGCTTTAAAATCTAAAACAAAATTAAATGTCAATTTTAGGACGCGCAGTTGAACGTGGCCTCTCCCATTCTGAGACTAACCCGGTCTGGAGAAACAGCTTGGGGTCCGCTTCCCGGCGGCGACTGGACAATTTTTCAAGCCAATCATAGCACGTACGAACCATTGGCTTGGGCTCACAGGGACAACTATGACTACACTTCTAGTAAAAGCCCACTTCCTACTGTAATACAGGCAAGTTTACCATGTCCTTCCTGTCGTGCTTACGTCTCATAGGGAATATTACTTTGTTATACGTGACTTGAAGCTATTTCAACACGTGTTGAAAGATATCTTGAAATTTGTATTTAAAATTCCTCTGCACCATTCGAATGTGTTGCCAAGTTATGTTCCACTTTTTTCTCTCTAATGTATTCCACTGTCGTAAATTTTGCAAATAAGTCATTTCCCATGGGAGTGGCATACCAACTCGCAGGTAGCAAGGAAATGTATTCAAACAAAATAAATGAAATTTGTAATAAAAAAACAAGAATTATTGTTTGATAATATCAAGCAGGTTAGTGTATTTACGACCACAAGAACCCAACGCTTTGCACGAATTTCCGCAGCGATCATTTTCATTGTGATGTTCAAATTTATGCGACCGCACAATGCACGACGCGGCTCCTCTTATTTTCAATTTTATTTAAAAATTTGCCTTGCGCCGGTTGCGCCTCGTAAATTCCTTGAAAAACACATCCCGGCGCTTCTCCTCTCACTCCTTTTCATTTTTCCCATTTTGTTTGATGTTATTTTCATTTTTAAATTATGCAAAACAATTCCACCGTCGGACCAATTTCCCGATATTAAAATAATTTCAACGCAATAGACGATTAATCAACTCGAACGCAGTGGCAAAAGTTCAATCAACGTCTAACTTCTTCCTCCCGGGTTATTATTTTTATTTCGCGTGGAAAAAATTTCGTTACAATCGTCTCGTGAGCTTTTGTGTGACTTCCATCGCGACAGATTGTTGAGAGCGAATAAATGATTCGCCCCCTTTTCTCCTTTCGCAAACGGCAATTAATTTGCACACTCATTTGGTTTCGTTCGTTCATTAGCTGGGAAGTCTAGCTGGAGGAAAAACAATTCGCCGCACAGTTGCTAATAAAGTGCGCGGCTGAGAGACCAAGTGCAAATGTTATATTGATTATAACTTAAATGCTGACATTAAGAGAAAACGGGATAAAAGCAAATAATACTTTGCAGGGAAACGAGAAATTTTTGATGATTCAAATTTAATACTCGGTTAAAGTTGTTAGCATACAACCTAACAGAAAATTGATGATTAAAGCTTGATAGATGAATGAAAAATGAAAAGAAAAAAAAGAGTGAGTGCTGCCGTAAAAAAAGCCTAAACAAAACGATGAGAGGAAACGAAAAAGTGGTCGAAAAGCGTTGGCAAAAACGCAGCGGATAAAACCTGTTAAACCGAGAACGCAGCAGCCCCAGTTTATAAGCGGGATCTACAAGTCTCCGGGGAATCGCGACTCGTCTCTCTCTCGTTACAGAATCTCACAATCACGAATTCCAGGTCGAATGTAAACGTGGCGCAGGGTGACTTTACAAATTGTTTCGCTGCTATATCGTTTTGCGAATGCAGTAGGAGAAAAGGAGAGCACCTGCATCCATCGCGCAAATTCCTCATTTATTTTATTCCACCTCCGTTCTTTTCCCTGACAAAATAAGAATTGCCATGGCTGGCACTCGCTGCTTGCAGAAAAATGAGCGGCTAACAAACTGCTCGCACGAAGCTCAATGAATGCCAGCCCGGAATTACACCGCGCTCGTGACGGGCAATAAAAACCAACCCCGCGCCTCTCTTATCAAACCCAGTTTGTTGTCATCTGTTATTCAGTAGTTCGAGATCATGAAATTGCTGATGTGAATTCTCAACAATAACAACGCAGAGCGCCAATTCATGCCTTTTGTTTTATATTTTGCTTTTTCTGTAGACTCTTTTTTTTTATTGATATTTCCAATGCTTCGCAAACAAACGAAGTTTGAGTAGACCCCCATGATTCATTTTTTTATGATTTCAATAAACAAGATAATGCCTAAACTCAAGGCAAAAGCAAAACTGAAGAGCCGTTAAATCTTTTTCAGTTTGGATTTTTCTCTTCTTGGTAAAACTTTTCTTTGGTTGTCTTTTGATTTCAAGTAGCTTTCTGTTTGTTAGACAAAAAGTGTTGAATTGATTTTTTTTTTCAATGCCGAACTTTTAATTAACGAACTTTTATTTGTTGCCTTAGTCGGATAATTAATTTAATATTTATATTTATCTATAATATAATATGTTTTTAACATTTTCCACACATCATTTAATTGATTTGGTATTTCAAAAGCTCATAAGCAAATGACATTTGAGCTTTGTGACATTTTACTGTGCTCCATCTTTCATGATTTTAATAACGGGAAAAGCGCTATTAGTATTCCCGAGGATACCGTTATATATCAGAGTTAAATATCGTTCATATCACGTGTGGAATAACTATAACGTGGTAATTAAAATGTACAAACGTTGAAATGAATTTCAATGTTTGTGCTTACAATAATTAATATAATTCTTTATGTCATGATACGATGAAATATTCATCAAAATATATAAAACTTCCTAAAAGCATCAGGTATATATACTTGATTTACATTTGTTATCGAAAAGCTTTTTCCATTCTAACTTTTAATAGGATTTTAAAATTCAGACAGAGGGAACGCACGAGAATAACATATTAAATCTTATAGAGACGACTGAATTTTTTTATCAATAGCTTTAGAGTTACAAGGCCTTTAATATTTGTTAGAAATTCAAAAGAAAATAAAACTTGTGAGTTTCGAAAAATTCATGTCAACCTCCAATTTCAAGTTTTGCTTAACAGTGTCGTGTATTTACCAATCCAATTTTCCATCTATCCAAGTTTCAATCCAAAAGTACTTAATTGTAAATCTGAAACTGAAATGAGACTTTTTTGCAGGACCATGGTCGTTTCGACGGAATACAAAGAGTATTTTTTGGCGGCGGCCTACGATTCTGGCTGCACAAACTACTTTTGTTGGACTCGTTATCTTATCTATCGCACGGGCAGCTGAGTCTGAGCTTGAATCGGATGATTCTCGTGGACGTGGACGACATATTTGTCGGCGAGAAAGGCACTCGATTGAAAAAGGACGACGTGCTCGCACTATTGGCCACACAACAAAGGATCCAGACTCTTGTACCAGGCTTCAAGTTCAATTTGGGGTTTTCCGGGAAGTACTTCCATCACGGGACTTCCGAAGAGAATTTGGGGGACGACATGCTCCTCGAGAACGTCGACAAGTGAGTCAGAACTACGCTCGAGTCAGATCGAGATAGCCCAAGTTGGTTCGAGAATCACCAACTTTCGTCTTAATTAAATCCTCATTTTAAAATACTAATTACATTTATGATTAATTACGTTACATATCGCTAAACTAATTACAAAGTTATACATTAGTCCAGTGATATTATCGTGAATTTCCTTCTCACTAATCTAAGAGATAATTACTTTCTTATTAAACGCGAGATGAGCGTTGTTTTTTATCTTATGCGGTGCAAAAATAAAATAAATTTTTACCAGTTGCACCATATATTGTACTAATTACCATGCATGGAATACAGAGGAACAGCTGGAAAGTTAAAAAATCCGAAAACAAGCCAAATTAATATTGTTATTAATATGTATTTTGTTAAAATTTTTGTATTAAGATAAAATAAAATGTTAAAATAAAAAAAACAACTATATGGCAGAATATTTTAAATTAACTTTTCATGTCTATCAGCTTTTGTGCTGATAAACATGAAAAGAATACATTTTTTTTTATTAAAAATTGTTATTCAAAAAGTGTCTCTAAGCATAATCCGCTCGTCTATATGGTGGATGTATTTTTGTACTTCGACGTTTTCATAGTTGACACGATTTGGCTTGAATGTGAAATATTTGAACCCGAATATGAAATGTCTAAAAATGAAGAAATTATGATAAAATTTGATTGCAGATTCACGTGGTTTTCGCACATGTGGAATCACCAACAGCCACACCTGTACGAGAATGTAACACATCTGCAGCAGGACATGATGCTGAATAAACAATTCGCGAAAGACCACGGAATTCCGACGTGGAGTGGATATAGCGTCAGTCCCCATCATTCTGGCGTCTATCCGGTGCACGAAGGTCTTTACGAAGCTTGGAAGAAAGTTTGGAACATCAAAGTTACGAGCACAGAAGAATACCCACATCTTAGACCGGCTCGACTCAGACGTGGATTCATTCATCGCAATATCATGGTAACCTCTCAGCCAACAATACGTTTGTTTTTGCGAAATTTTACAACCCCGCCGTTAAAAGCAAAACTTGGCGAAATCACCGCGAAGAATAGTGCGGAGTAAACTTTTGGATTTGCAATGAAACAAGTGCCCGTATGTGAGATTTAATGTTTTGAATGTACGATTTACAGGTTCTGCCAAGACAAACGTGTGGGCTGTTCACTCACACGATATTCATCGAGAGGTACCCGGGCGGAAGAGACAAGTTGGATGAGTCGATTCAAGGCGGCGAATTGTTTCAGACCATTGTTTATAATCCGGTAAGTTTGCTGTTCATTTTCGCTTACTTTAATGAACATTCCAAGTTGTTATAAACATCGCGAACTATTGCAAACTTGTTCCTTCGCCTTCTAAGTTGAAACAATAATTATACAATCATGGAAATTGCAGATAAATATTTTCATGACACACATGTCCAATTATGGCAACGATCGCCTAGCCTTGTACACATTTGAGTCAGTGATTAAATTCATTCAATGCTGGACGAACCTGAAATTATCGAGCGCACCGCCCTTGCAGCTCGGTGAACAGTATTTCCAATTATACCCGGAAGAAGCGGATCCTGTTTGGGGAGTAAGTTACTTGGAATAATTCACATTATTTTAACATTGTTCGTGATATCATTTCATGATTATGTTTCTTTTAATCCAGTTAATCCAAACGAGATGAAATGTTGACCGGCGAGAGGTTGGTACAGTCGGTTGTAATTAAAATTGCTTTTTGACAGAATCCTTGCGACGACCAGCGGCATCAAAAAATTTGGTCACGAAACAAAACTTGCGATCAGCTGCCTCGGTTCCTGGTGATTGGTCCGCAGAAAACTGGAACTACGGCGCTTTACACATTTCTATCGATCCATCCGGCTATAAGCAGCAATCTGCCAAGTCCCGATACTTTCGAAGAAATTCAATTTTTCAATGGGAAAAACTACTACAAGGGTCTGGACTGGTAAGGATCGTTTTGGTATTAAGCGTGGCTTTCAGTTGCTCGCACACAAAAGTACTCTCGAGCGAAAAGTTATAACAAATCAGTTGAATAAAATTTGTTGCGGTATACCGTTTGATATTGCGCCCGTCGTGTGGGAATGGGGGCAAAAAATATAAATATAAACTTAAACAAATAAAATAGGATGAAAATGTTCAGTCAGTCGGACAAGATCCATAAAAGTGCGACACTTGGAATTAGCTCGTGTTCGTTAAAATTCCCGGTTATATTTGCCGCGTGTTATTCTGAAATTCAATTATAATTAGAGATAACGTGGTAATTATATTAGCACGGAGTGTACATTTTTTGCCCGTTTTCATTTAAACTCCGGTGTCTTTTTCGTTCGGATTCCGCGGATGTTTGTTTTTGTTAAAAAGAAGCGCGTACATAGTCTGGTGACTGTTTTTTTTCTCCCTTCCGGTAGGTACATGAGCTTTTTCCCGGCGGCAAAGAATGAGAGCGCTCGTTATCTGTTCGAGAAATCTGCCACGTACTTTGACGGCGAATTGGTGCCGAGAAGAGCCCATGCTCTTTTGCCGCGAGCCAAACTCATCACGATACTGCTCTCGCCGGCGAGAAGAGCATACTCCTGGTACCAGCACACTAAGATGCACGGCGATCCAGTAGCCAAAAATTATTCCTTCCACGAAGTCATCACCGCGACTGATATTGCACCAAAACCACTCCGAGATCTTCGCAATAGGTAATGAAATTAATCTGAACTTTTATTCAATCAACATTAAAGATAATTAGGTGAGATTGTTCGATGATACTGAGAGGCGTGGATAAACTGTTCTGATTTTTTTACGTAGGTGCCTTAATCCGGGAAAGTACGCGCAACATCTTGAAAGGTGGCTCTCGTATTACACGCCCCAGCAGCTGCATATTATAGACGGCGAACAGCTGAGACAAAATCCGGTTGAGACTTTACACGAGCTACAGAGGTTTCTCAAAATTACCCCAGCTTTCAATTACTCGACGCATCTAAGGTACGACCCGAAAAAGGGCTTCTTTTGTCAGGTTACCAACGAGGATCGCACTAAATGTCTTGGCAAAAGTAAAGGGCGACAGTATCCTCCTATGGAGGAGAGGTCCTATAAGCTACTACAGGTAATCATTTTGACACAATTGTTGACCTGTGATTTATTCTGTAATCATATCGAAAATGACATTTTTTGTTGTATCGTCAAATTGCACAGTTCGATTTTTTTTTCATGGGCAGTTTTGATTTGTTGCTTTCTTTCATTGTGTATTGCTACATTTTTCAACACATTTAATTAAAAAGCTTTTTTCAATTCCGAAAGTAATTCATAATACAATAAAAAGACCTGTGCAATTTGTTTGAAGATGAAAAGCGTGAATAAAAGGGATTCGTGTTTTTTTCAGCGATATTATTTATCACACAACACGGCTTTGGTGAAGCTGTTAAAGAGATTGGGCTCGAGGACAATCCCCCAGTGGCTGAAAGAAGATCTCACTGACACAGTGATGACCTAGCAAACGCAACTGAGCTCGTGAAAAAACGAGTCTGAGTCAAATGAGAATTCAACGGCAGTGCAAGTCCTTTATTTAGGGACGGACGATTTGTAATTATTGTACATTTGAGAAAAAAAAAAGTAGTCTGATCCTGATAAGACTACGTAGCTCGTGAAACTAAAATTGAACTAACCAGAGAGCGCGTGGACCGGCCTAATTTTATTGCGTAGCGTTCACAAAGGCAACTGAACAGCACGCGGCAAAACTAGTCAGTCTTTCAATGAAACTCAGCACATAACTTATTATTTTGTATATTTTGTGTTTCTTCTCGGATCCATTCCGTTTCTCAGGTTGACAAACCTATAATTTCTGATCATTTCGCACGGTCTGAATTTGTTTTCCAGTAAATGCTAATTAACTTTATAAGTTAATGATTCACTAGTTGATAGATTTTTTTATCACAACTGAAAATACTTTTTTAGAAGAATGCAATGTAATTTTGAGGATGATCTCGGAATTTCATGAAATTTTTAAAATGACCAATTTTTTAAAATAATTAGACATTTTATGTGGTCTTCTAAATACCAATACCGATTAATTAGAAAATTCCAATCGATCTCAAAGTCTAGTTTTAATATTATTTTAATTTTTTTATACAATGTGACTGATGTAAATGTATAGTTTGATCCGATTACAAAATGTACTGCTTTTAAATGGTCAAGAATATGCCAACAAATATCATGTATCGACATTATCCTTTTTATAAACCAAATTTTATACAATCAATTTTGCAAATAATTTTTGTGAATTAAATTTAAAAAAAAATATCAAAATCAGATGTATGACCGATCAAAACATCATTCGTGGTTAATTTTAGAATATTTGACTTTTTGCTCAGAAATATTTTTACAGGTATGACCAATTTTGAATCATAATTTTAATCTACAAATTTCCAGTCAATCAGACAAATTTTAAATGATGTAGTCAATAAAATCAGTACAGTTAAACGGTCAATTATTATCATTGAAATAATGAATCATTTAAAAAATGATCATTGCCTAAAATACTCTTGGCCATTCATTCAATAATTTTTAAATATTATTACATTTTTTATGAATGAAACGTTAATTTATAAAAACTTGTGCAATGAAAGACTAAATAATAATAATTTTTGAAGTGTGTACAAAAGCGTGTACAAAGTGAGATATGCAAAATAAATATTGTGTATAAATGTAATTTCTTTTTTTATTCTCGAAAAAAGAATTTATCTTGGAAAACGGCTGTTGTTTGAATAATGAAAAGCAATTATTTTTGAAGACATATCTTTTTTTACTCGCTATTTTTACCGGCCAATACAAATCATATCCAAAATTGTTATAAATAATCAAGAAAATGAAACATCATAATGCAATACGTTTTGTTTTAATTTTCACTATTATCGCGGTTTTATATTCATTTTTATATACTGGTTAGGATATATACATTATTATAATAGCAAAACAATCAAAAATAACTAGACAAGTTATTTCTAAAGAATATCATATTGTTTAAAAACAGTTTTAAATCATTTTAAAATTAGTTATTGCAATTTGAATTTCATTTCATTTGACTTTGGGATATTTAGACTGAAGTACTTAATAAACGAAAAAATTCTGAAAAAAACGAAAACCAATATTGTATACAATCAAATGTTATCGAATGTTAAAAATATTATTTTAAAGTTATGAATATTATTGATTCAAATCAAATAATAGTTTGTACTTCGAATGTCATAGTGAAACTCAGTGATGCATTTTGCAAAATAGACCCTGTGGAAATCACAAAGTTCTTATAAAATATTCTCATCGAGGATTGCTGTTTATAACAAATGCGAAAGAACTTTGCGATTTTAAACTTGGCCAGAGATGCTGTACCGTGTTTCTTGTACCTTTTTGATCACATAAGCATGATAACCCACTTTGTAAAATTCTTGATATTAAAAATAATATCTGAAAAGTCAAACTATATTTTGAATTAAGATATTGCAATAAATGCATTATATTTTATACCCATGCTAACCGACCACACACCCACATGGTATATGAATAATGTGAAACAAGCAATTTTGTGTCAACTGCAGTTCTCAAATTACAAACGAAATGGTGATGTCGGAAAATCAAGATCACATCACGTCCAAAATCATTGATGAATTTTATATATTATGAAATTTGTTTGAAATATAACAGCATCGCAGTCGCAAAAAATGTTAATCTGCAATGTCACGTTTTTGTTGAACCATAAATGTCATTAACACCGTTAATGAATCTGTACAAAGTTTATTGTTAATAATGAATAACTGTAATAATAGGATTATAAGGATTCTCGTATGCCATCGGTTAATTCGTTTACGTCAAACGTGCCATTTTATAACAAACTGTAAATACAATTATTGAACCATGCCACATATAAATCAATCAGTTAAACGTATGCTAAAAAAGCTCCAAAATTTCTGTTGTTTATTGAAGGTCCACTTTTTTACAATTAATTTCATGATTGGTTTATTGTGGACTGGTATGTTTATTAACCAGACTGATACTGGATCAAAGTCAATACAATTTTTCGCGTGGTAATTCCTACGCTGCGGTCGTCTGACAATAAAAAAACCGTTGTAACGTCGAATCACATTAATCAGCGTAGTTCTATGAAAACATGTTATTATCGTTACTAAACTGGTGTGAAAAATGTTTCAATGGCTAAATTTTGATTTTAAAAGATGCGAAAATTCCAAATTTGTACCAATATTTTATAAATTTATTTGAACTTTGTTATCAAGTAGATGCAAACCGTTTGTTCCTACTGAAGATAAAAGTTGCTTAAAAGTTTCATGGTAAAACAAAACATTATTCGTACCTGTTTAGAAAACCTTGCAGGATTCAGAAAAAGGTGATAAACCGTGCATGTCATTATCCAGTTTTATTGTTGCAAAATTCATACAAAATTTGAAGATTGGTTCAAAATGAAGGCGCATGAACTGTATTTTGATAACTGAGTTTTTGAACACAGTTACGATTACTACGTTGTAAATTGCGGCAATCATTTTAAGCTAAATGATTAATTCGAATAAAATTTGCTGAAAATGATGATGATCTCATTATTTTACACTCGTTAATCACAAACAATTATCATACTCACACATGGTTATCATACTAATAATAATCACAACTTCATGACCGCAGAAAATGTTGATGACAAAAAGTTTTTGATCATTTTTTGATAGTTCATTATTTATAAAGGTCGTTGAAACTTGTGCATTATGTAACGTAAACTTATATATCATCAAGTAATGTAATAAATAATTGTATATATAATCATAATATATAAATTAATTTATTACCTTATTAATACTAATACATACAATATTCACATCAGGTACAATTAAATATTATTAGCATTTCTATGAAAATACTATTGGTTTCCATGATTCCGCGTCCGAACTGGCAGCCAATGATTCTTGTTCACTTTTGGAACTCGATTGCAATTGCAGCATTGCAGCTTCTGGCTTAAAAAAATCTATAATTGGATGATAATTATAATTTATTCTTCTGTTTGGTTCCTGGTATTCATCACTGAAGCTGTTTTGTAAACTTGCGATACCTAAGGCTTCGTCATCTTGTAATTGGCTGAAAATTCATAATACAAATTATTGCTTCCTTATTTAAAAACGCTTTTATTTATTATTATTTCCAATTAACCTTCCGTTGGTATCACTCCAAAGTGTTAAGAGTTTCGTATCACGGAGAAGAATCTTTTATATTGTAAAAATGAATTTTTACAATTAGAAAATCGTCTAAAATACTATTTATCTTTGAACAACAATTTTATTGAAATGAACAAAACGAAAAAATATTTGAAAAATTTCAAAAAAATGTTACAAAATTTCAGTGTTTTGTTGCTATTATTATGAACTGTAAAAAAATCAAGCGTAGTTTGTTTCTAATCAACTTATCTTCATTCTAAAATGATTACTCCGAAGGTATTGAAAATTTAAAAATAATAAAATTAATTCTGTTTTGAGTAAATAAACGAAATGTAAAACATGTGAGGGTCACACTCAAAGCGATACCAAAATGGAGGGTTAAAAAACCGGTGTATTGAAATAAATCTTACAGATCAGCGGCTGAAGTCACGTTTGTATCTGGAAAAATTTCAATCTCGTGAGTTTGCTCCAAATTAGATTCCCGTCTGTATGGCCTGGAATTGTACTTCGTAGGCCTTGGAGATTTCAGAAGTGGTCCCTTATACCCTGGGGCTCTTGTATTTGGGGCATGCTGTTGAGGGATTTTGTCGTACGGCCGGGAAATCGAGGATCCGGGTTTCTTTGGCCTACTTCCTCTGATAATTGGATATTCAGGTCGTCTGAAGGAGGTGTCAATTATTGGTTTTTTGTTGCTCGAACCTAGAACAGAACAAATTCAGTTCAACGATGTTTTACAACGATTTTTTTTTCTTTTTAACATCTACAAGAAAAGATAAATCAATGTTCAGATTACGTAATGCAATATTTGTGAAAGTATATTGGAAATTCTGTTTTCTTAAAAAGCTGGTTTTATTATGCTAACTTTTCACTTGAACAAATAGCGCAAAAAGATACACGTAATTACCATCAAGAATCAATTTTATTCTTCATATTTTTTTCTTGGTTTGGAATTCTAAGACCAACATGTATCGATCATTATATGGAAAAAAATGTTTTCACTTTTACCACCACAAATTTATGAGTTCATATACAAATCTAGTTTTAAATCTTTTCAGTAAAAAAAGGGTACAGTTTCTGTCAATCAAAATAACATTCTCATCTTAAAATGACAATTTCTCATTTTCATTGACAGAAACCATTTTTTTTAGATACAGAAACCGTTAATTGTGACTTGACAATTCAGAAATAACTTTCATAAATAGGACAGATAATGGTCTTTGTTGTATATCGTAATTTGAAAAATGAAAAAGAATCATAAAAAAATGTCATCAATTTGTCAAATAATGAATAAACTTGAAAGTCTGATGAGAGTCAGCGATCGTCTTAATTGTCGTTCAAGTGCTTATTATATTCATAATGAAACGATTTAAATTCATGAATATTTTGTTTGGTTATTGACACGGTCGATTTGAATACAACCACAGTTTCACTCACACGAATAGTAAATGAATGATACGAAGAGAAACATACCATATACAGTGTCGGCATTACTGATACCGATGTCAACCAGCTCGTCCTTTTGTCCCAAAGTACTGAAAGACACTCCAGGAAAATTTTCTGTTATTTTCGGTGGAGGATCTTTTTGATGCGGTGGAAATAACTCAGAGTAGCCGTGAACGTGACAGCTACAACAGGTCGGAATCTTGAATATATCCATGTGGAGTCCAAGTTTATTGTCCCAAGTCAGAAGCCGATGATAATTGTACACTTGGACGCACGATGATCGATAATTTTCAGAGATGAAAGAACAGCTTGATCGAGGAGTGCTGAAAGAATCATTTGAGATAAATCTTACTATAAAATCACATGTTTTTAAAGAAAATTCTTGATTATAAATTACCCGAGGAATTTATGAATGGCATGCTGAAAAATGATCATGGAAACTCGATGAATAATAAAAGTTTTTCATTCATTTTTGTTAATTCTAACTCTCAAAAACCCCAAATAGTTTTAATTCAAAATGAATTCTAATTAAGCGAGAAATTATACATTCAGTTTAAATTGTTTCCACTGAAAGTTTCAACGGACTTGATTATACACAAATAATCAGCAACGCCGTTAGGAAACACCATCTAACGTGAGATTTTCCGATGTTCAGCCGTTAGCATTATTTTCACTTACGAGCACTTTTCCAGGCGCAACGTCTGCGTGTGTTCTCCGGTATTAATGATGTACTTCCAAGAGCCAGACGCCGCTCTTGCTAATTGAGGACGAGCGTATTTCACTTGAGACGGGCACGTAAATCCTTCCTCCACGTTATCAGATGTGGATCGGACGTTTGTTTTTCTGTAACAATTCATTGATTTAAGTTTTCTTTCAACCTCCCAAATCTTCATGACATTTTTTTAATGTCAGAGAATATCACTTACCTGCGAATTTCATTGTTTTCAAAGCGCGATTCATATCGCGGATGATGTTTCGGTTCCTGCCTCGTTTGCAGAAACGAAGCCGCAGATATTTCATCAATTCCCTCGGCTTCTTCCACTTTGTAATCAGTCAACAACGCTGATACCATCTCCTGGTTACTGCGAATACTTCTCAAAATAGCTTCGCTGCAAAAATTTCCCGAAGATAAATATGAAGTCAAATTGCAATTTGATTGCGAGTTTGAATTCTTTTATTGTGATTCATTATTTACTGTGGATAATTGGCTGCTTGAAGACAAACGGTCTTGGTGAAAAAAGTGCATTCTTTGTCGGTTGGGGGCACTCTCTTGAAATCCGCTGGTCTTCGCAATGGCCTTGACACTGACGCCTGAGGACCTTGATCTGAAAATGAATCATATGTTTAGTACGCGGCAAGAAAGTCCTTGACTTTATCTCGCAACTACTAGTTTAAAAATAAATTATATACACCAAGGGAAACTAAAAATGCAAAAAGCAAAAAGAATAATTTTTTTATTCTTATGAAAGGTGTTTCGCTCTTTAATTCAACATACATTTTGTTTAACATAAATAGTTACGTAATAATATTTAAAATTTTATAATTTTAATTTGTATTTATCTACTTTTTTTTTACTTTTTAATTGCAAATTATATCATTTAATACATTTTCAGCTGATGCGACATATATTTTTTTACATTCTTACAATCATTATATTAGTATATCAATTTTTGCAAATTATGATGTTTATGAAATATTGAATTCGAAAAATCAATATCACCTGGAAAAACATTTCTGCGATTTAATGACGGCCTGCCAATCACAGGACGGTAGGAGATACGTCTCCGCGTCGGTCTTAGATATCGAAGTTCCAGCGCCTGAAATTAAGAATCAAGTTCATTTATAATATATATACGTCCGGTTAATTTTATTATTATTTTTTTTTCAACAAATTTTATCTCAAGAGTTATCACTTGAATTTCTCTCAGCGTGCTCTAGTTGATTCAAAGAATGGAAAGTCTTTCATTTGCTCATTATACGCGCGTTCATGCAACCTTTGCTATGACCGAACTAATCGATAAATTCGTTTATTTAAAAATTCCTGTGCGATTAGCGTAACGGTAAAGCTGAAGCAATTCCTAAAATTTAAATCGGTACAAGGATTGCAAATTATTCTTAGGAAAAATTGTTTGCTAGTCGAAAAAAAGATGGTTAAAAAATTTCAAGCACGTCAGAGAGAAACGTGTTGGTGTCGAGCGTTGTAAAATGGTTATTTACGCGTTATAATTGTAATTGGGAGTCGACAAAAAAAGAACAAAAGTTGGGCATACCTCGGGTAATTCCTCAACGGTCTCGTCGTCACTTTCTTCGGTCGCAATCTGTGCGATATCCGAGCTAATAGGTGTCATTAACTCGCTACCGGCATACTCGTTTGTCTCGTTGCCGAAAACCGGTGTGGTCTCGTTATCCGGCAGCCACGACGAGATCAAGGTCGATGTTACAATTTTTTCATTCGGCGACACGCTTTGGTCGTGCTGGTCCCGTTGTTCCAGGGCCTTCGATTCCTGAAATTACGATAAAAGTACGGTTAAACGCGCGTGTGGAAAGTACACTCTCGGCGGATGAAATAACTTACGACCATTTGACGCACCTTTTCCGTTTTGTTTCGGGAATGACCACTTTCTATTTTTAATGAAGTTGATATTTTTTCGTCTTTTTCGATTTCTTTGCTGTTGAATTCAACGTTGTCCGCATAAACGAACTGTATTCTAACTAAATGTACAACCTGAAACGAACCACAAAAAACATAACGTACATGCTATTCGACAAGAAACACACTTTTAAATAATAAAATTTCAGATTTTACTTATTTTCCCACAAACATGTGGAAAGTTAGTAAAAAATTGCAGCCTGCAACATTAAACAAATATCGTTGAATTTACATTTATGGAAGCTATAGCAAATTCATCAGCGCATTCATATCGTGTAGTTCAAATTATGATAATTAGTGTGATTTTGCATTCAATCGCGGGAATTCATTTTGTATTATGAAAATCATGGAAATGAAATTCTAGCAGTTTTTACGATGTCTTTTATTTGAGCGAAAACGTGAGGTGACTTAAAGTGAAATTCACCGTGCAAATAAGATTAATGAGTATATTATGATTGTAATTAGAATAAGGTAAATAAAGTACCAGAGCTATAATTTTAAGTCTGACAGAGTAGTTTATTGCACAGTTTATGATTTATCATTAACAAATTGTCAACGACAACAAAAACTGGTCGTTTGTTTAATGGCCAATCGGATAGATTTTTAGTTGCTTAATTTAACAACACTCGCGAGTTTCTACGAAGCAAGTGTTCGCTTGAATTATATGACAGTTTTCGGATGAAATGAAAGTAAACTGAAAACGGTATTTTAATTAATCGCTTGAATGAAGCCATTAAAGATGTGAGAAAAAGGCTTAACTTTCATTCGCATTCATAATTCTAGGTAAACTCGATTGACAAAAAATTTCCATTTTGTTTATTTTACACTGTACTGTTGCAAAAATATGGAAAAGGCAATTACAAGTTTTATATTAACAATTACAATTTAGACAATTAAAATTTTAACACTTTCTAATTAGAAATTAAAAAGGATAGCAAAAATTTGTTTAAAACTCTTTGTCAGATTGTCTTTTTTTCCAAAATGTGTGAAAAGCCGTGAAGTCTTACTTTCGTGCATAAAATATATTTTTATGCTTTAAGGATAGCATAAATTGGTACACAGCTATAAAACAAAAATCTGTTAAATGTGAAGCTAATATTAAAAAAAGAATTGATATAATACAAAGAAATATTTGATTATAACGTTTGATTGACGAGCGTTTGAAATATAAATCAAGTTTTGTTTGTTCAAAACATGACGCTTTTCAAATAAAAATGAAAAAAATTCAATTGAAAATAAAACAACAAAATTTATTGATCAGTTGAGGACAATTTTTGTGAATTCCTATTTTAACAAAAATAGATTGTATTTGATGCTTGACCGACAAAGGCGTTTAAAATATAAATTATGCTCTATTTGTTGAAATAATACAAATGAGAAGACTTCAATTTAAAATGTAAACACACAAAGACAAATAATTTTTTAGATTTGTTGGGGGCAAGTACTACAAATTCTGAGAAGTAAAACACTATCATTAGTCTTTTTCAAGAGTAAAGTCAAACAAATTGGCCCGATAGGAATCTTTCTGCAAACAAAACTCGAGACAAGGTTGCACATTGTATTTCATTTTCAGTCACGATTTGCATTAAACACACATAGCTTGTTGAATCCCCAAGCGGGTATAATTACTGACGAAATTCTCAGATATCGCAATAAAGTATCCACGCTGGGCAAATTTTTTACACACACCTTATATCTATCTGATACGCGTATCGTAAAAAAGTTGTACTCACTAATAAAAATTGCAAAGTCCTTCCGAACATCATTCGCAATCCCATGTTGCGCGTCGAGTAAATATCACGATGGAAAAAAACGAATCACAAAAATTTGCACAAAATTTGCGATAGCACTGGTTAAAATACTGTCGACATTGTAGCGAGTGCGTGCCGAACGTGCGTTCAAAATCAACTCTGCGCAACTGACGGGCGAGCATCTGTTATCATCGCTCCTGAGGAATCTCTGGTACAGATACTCGCGTTTCCATGTATGAAAGTACAAACTTCCTAGTCTCCTCCTCTTTCACGCTCAACTGTGCGGGTTCGACACAGGTGTTTGACTCAAGTCGTACACTTTTTGTAGGTCAAAATTTATTAGCGAAGACTCTCTCGAGCTGGACCGACTGACGCGCGTTCTCTCGACATGTTCTCTTCATCGGGCTCTCATAAATGAATATCTATCTTGACCCGAACGCGCTACAGCGCTTATATAGAGATATAATTTCATTCATACTCTTACACTACTTTTACTCGGAACATCAATAACTCCTACCTATTAGCCATATTTAATTGTTTCGTTTTAAGAATTAGTTTCTTTTTTTTTTTTTTTTGAAACGATTTTTATAATTTATAGAAAAAATGCAGTAGTTTATTGTAAAATACTAGTCAAAGACATTTCAAAAATATGTGAAAAATGCAATTTTTTAATCACACGAAAGTATATTCAATCATTAGCCGATTCGCTCTCAATAACATCAAAATGCGCAAGTTATTTATTGTGTTTAAAAAAACATCAGCACATTTTATTCATCACATTCTGTTAATGACAAAATAATTACGTCGTTATTCATAGCCCCTGATGAAGAGGTTTATTGTTTTAATTAAAATGAACGAAATAAATAATGTGCAATAAAAAAGTTGGTGCTACCTTCCAATGATAGCGATTTACATAATAAACGTAATAAAAGTACGGCAAATATTTATCAGGCGGGGTAACTTTTGTTGCGTGATAAGGGCACATGTATTGCCAGCTGCAGCAAGATAAAGCCGCAGAACTGCATGAGATGGAAAATACACAGATTGTTGCATGTGCTGATTCGTTCATGCATTGATTTAGCCGTGACCGAGAAACCGGGCGTTGTGAGTTTGCCAAGCATAAACACTCAGGCAAGGAAGTGGAGTGGAAGTGACGAAGAGATGTCTTTGTCGAAAAACAGTCGAAAAAGAAGAAGTGATGGTCGAAGGAGGTGGAAAAGTTGGTCACTCACCGCGACCAAGTATACTCCTTTAAGATATCTGCTTCTTTATACGAAAAGCACATTCAGCATCCGTTATCGTTCCACATTCTCGCATCGACATTTCTCACCAACTATGTTAAATAGACACTAATATATCTCATGTTTCACTTCTTTCGAACTTGGTCGAAGATAAATTGAGTCTTATAATTTTGAAATAGAAATTTGAAGAAAACGAGAAACAGGTATTTGCCATTGGTTAATCATAAACATTTATCAAGTAGGACGTTTAAAAGTAGGTAAATGTGATGATTGTTATACAAATGTAATAATAGCGAAAGTTATTGCTTTCTTAGTTGACGATGTATTCATTTGTTTCGATTGATTTCGCAAACATTAATGTACACAAAGGAACATGTTTATTTTTATTCAAATATTAATAAGGTGACAATGAACATTTATAAACTGAAAAATATTTTCTTTGATGTTGTTCTATACAATAATGATTATTCAATTTCTGCAAAATCTGTAAATTTTAAACATAATGCTATTTATATTGGTAATTAAGGTATTGATTTCTCTCAAACATTTTTATTTAATGCGAATTTCAAATACAGTTTCTAATTCTATGGGCTTCCGGGTTTTGATAGTGAATAATATTATATTATACTTGTACTTTACTTCGGCACTCAATATCTGGGTCTGGGTAAAGAATACTTGGCAAGCACACTTTCACATCGAAGAATTAATATTTTCATTTTGCTCGAAAACAATTAAAATTTTCTTGTGTTATTAGTTGCCGCTCTTAATGTTAGTTTAATTCTTTCTAGGTTTCCGGCACGTTTCTTACAAGAATAAAAATATTTCCAAGATGATTATTCTACAGTTTACTTTCTTTTCTTCATTCACTTCCGTATCACAAACTTTTTTATTTTTTGATTCAATTTATTATTCATCTAATCGTTAACCCAGATTTACTTTCTATAAATAGAGATCCATGAAAAACACCACTAATATTCAGATTTTTTATCATCATTTTTGATTATTATTTAATAATAATTTGTTTTGTTATCCCAATTGTTATCACAAATAATAGAAAATGTTAGGAAACATGGCGAAGTAAGGAATATTTAAATTCATTTGGGTGAAGATTGTTTTCATAAATAATAATTTATTTAACAATGCAAGTAAATACATGAATTATTTATAATAATTTTATATAAAAATCAATTGACAGCGCTAAAGTATGCAATAAAAATGAGGCCAATTAAAATTGAGTCCTACAGTCAGGAAATAGTAAATAATGTGACATAAAATAAATGTCCGCCAGTCAGTGAGTGAAATTCAAAGTGATAATGTCGAGTACTAACGTTTCATTTGATTTATTTTAAGAATTTCAGAAAAGACATGGATTTGAAGTAATTTGTTTTAAATTATTTTGAAATATAAATTTCGATTGCAGTATTAACGTTAAGAAACAACACTTATTTCATCCTTATTCGTAAATAACAATTAACTCTGCTCTTTAGCAAAATCACATGATTGAAGTTTGGCATTTGATATAGTAATTTTAGTGAACGGTTAATCATCATTGTAAATTATATTTCGTTCAGCCGAGTTGAAAAATAAAAAATGCCGCATGTGTGATTTTACAAAAGAAAAAATAAAAAATTGTAAAAAATTGGTAAAATTGGCATGGCATATTAATTGAACTGTAGAATACAAAAAATAATAATAATAATAAATAAACAATTCATGAAGACTTTATGTCGAAGGCCTACAAAAACTACACAAAAATGAGCAATAAGCAAAACTGGCTTTATTAGTTGTAAATTTGATGCATCTTGTCACTGTCGAAAAATAATTTAGCGATACATACAATAAATAGTTCATCAATTGGCATGTCGTGTTGAAATTTGATATTAATTATTTAACATGTCAATAATTCAAAGAGAATTATCTTATGTTTACAAAATGGACGAAAATTTAAGTAACAGAGATAATAATCACATTATCGTGCAACTTTCGTTGCGTATTTTTCCAGTTAAAAACGAGTCATCGATCGAGCATCACAACAATTGAAAAATGTCAAATGGCGTTCATATTAAACAATTCGTTCACACATATATATACACAATCACAAATACATGCATCCAGTTTGATCATTTCAATCTTATTTTTAAAATTTAGCTCAGACAAACTTTTCCTCTATACGAAATCAATGGATATCGGATTTCTCAAAATATCGGAGAAAAGTGAACTTGATCTCGTATACGAATTCAGTTTGCAATACCTTCTACACACTAACATATAACAATGTTATGCAGACAAAATATGACCAGATTTTTCGATTTGACTTGTCAATCAATTCAAGTAATTAATTACACTACGAAAATGCATTATATACAGTTTTGATGAGTACAATTAATAATAATAACAAGTTGCAACGTCAATCGAAACGAGTTTTTTTAAGTTATTTCACGTCAAACAATTTAGTGCTGACAAGCACAGTCAAAATCTTTACATTCGTATCAAAAATAATCAAATCGTCGATATAATACTTAAAATATTTGTATAGTTTGTATTGAACACTGTGATTCGTAACTATGGTTATTCTACACGTTACATAAAAAATATATTTTGACTCTTATACTGAATGACGAATTTCAAGCTCCAACAATTTCACAATCCTTTGTTTCTTTTTTTAGTCGATGCACTCGGATGCAAAACTTTCCAGGTCGACGTACTGTCCATTCATGTTATCCTCCAAGAGTTGAGCAAGATCTCGTCTGATCGTAGAAAATTCAGGCCTTCTGTCTGGATCAGCGTGCCAACACCGCAAAATCACTCTGAACAGTTCATTCCGACAGTGTGACGGTCTCTCCAATCTGTAGCCGCTTTGTACATTTCTCATGACGTCTCGAGCTGTCATGTCTGGGTACGGCGTTGAACCTTCAATTCAATTTCAATGCAAAGATTTATTTCTGTTCCAAAATAATACGTATACTTTTTATTTCACATAGTCAAAGTTTTATTGAAAAATCTTACCAAGTGTAACAATTTCCCACATTAAAATACCGAAACTCCAAACGTCGGTTTTCGTGGTAAACAGAGAGTAGATCAGGGATTCAGGCGCCATCCATCTGATGGGTAGGGCGTTTCTCCCATGCCTCGTCTCTATTACTTCGCCATCTTCGTTGGCGAATCTCGACATTCCAAAGTCTGCAATTTTGCACAGCTTGTTATGATCGACCAAAACGTTTCTCGCTGCCAAATCGCGATGAATTATCTGCAAAACATTGAGAAAATTGTTACTTCACTAATAATAATGGCGATAAATTTCAACGAAGAAGAAAGGAAAGGATTTTATTAAACAAAAAAAATATATTGAATTAATTAACGTTGCTCATTTAATCAAAAATTAATCCGTACACTGAATGGATTGCTTATTTATTTTAAATTATGACTCGAGATCTCTTTGAAATAAATCATAAAGAAGTTTTTATTAAGTTATTATGAACGATTCGCAATCACGTGAGGGGTAACTCGTACGGTGTAATAAATTGCTACCTTTTTTGAGACAAGATACTCCATGCCGCGTGCAACACAGTAACCAAAAACTGTAAGGTCCCGTGAAGTGAGCGCCGCAGAATCTTCGCTGAAATTATAGAAGTCTTGCCTCGTTCGGTGATCCCGTAAGTACGTTAGCAGTTTGCCATACATCACGTACTCTAAAATTAAGTAATGGGGCTCTGAAAAAATATAAAAAACCATAAAACAAAATCAGTCATTTTTTATTAATACACCACTTTCGGTATAACATTGTTATATATAATAATTTGAAAAATAAATAAAAAATATATAATACTGATTTGTGTCCTGAAAATTTACATGAGACATAAATATTCATTCGACCGAGTTATCCCATTCCCACGAAATCCCCACCAGCAGTCAGCTCGATCTCAATGATTAATTTATGATGCCCTTTTGCACAATGAGCAATTGAAACTTTTTTTTTTCTTTTCAACGATCGCTTTTCGATGATCTTTTTGTACTCATCAGTTCGCAGAAAATATATGAATATGATTCACACGTCAGATCGCAATTAACGTATGAATCGGTATGAAAGCAAACGTGACGTATATAGAGACGTCGAAACAATGGTACAGTCCTTTGTACGCCAAGGCTGCACGTAACGCGGTCACCTGCTTATCTTGGTACTTTGAAAATGGTACGTATATATCAGCTGCACGGGAAGTAGCAGAAATGAAGCTCGTCCTTATCACCTATCGCGATACATTTCTCACCGCGCGTATTACACATACACAACATTAAAAGTTGGTTTATATCAACAACTACTTTCAGATTACTTATGACGTGCGATCGAATCGCCGCGGCTGAATTATTTCCAACAGAATAGACCTTTAATCAAGATGCACATTGTACACGTTTATTTCTTTTCGGTAGCCGCAATTGTCATGGAAATATTGAGGGCTATGTGCCACAGGAATGCGGTTGTTGCAACTCGACCCCCACACTTGTTCATAAGCGAGTGATTAATTTCGACCATGTAGTCCATTAAGTGAAACCTTGCAAAGAAGATAAGTTTTAACACGATATCGAACACGCGGAAAATTATGAATGAATCGATCTGGTTCGATTTTTTATTCTTTGTCCTTAGGTCAGTTGGATCGAGGCATCGCTTAACAATTCCAAGGTGGTTTCAAGAGGCCTGCTATGTGGATGATCTTGATTTTGCACGGGAAATTGCAATTAATTGAAGGTTGATGGACAATGCATGACATTAATCTAGAAAACAAGACTGAATAAGGTTTTAGCGAAGAAAGCTGATTAGAACCAGACTTAACCTCCGTAAGGATTGAATGTAAAAAAGTTGATCCAAATCAAACCCGAAACTGGTATTTCAAACCAGATGTCATCGAAAGTGTTCAGCGTGTTTGAGCAGCTTTTTTTCATAAGACAAATAATTCTAAATCACACTGCAAGCCTTCTGATAAGGAGGTGTAATTTTTTTGTCGCTGTATAATTTAAACAACGATTAGTATACATTGTGCATTTTTATCAATGCATCAGTCATCTATATGAATTTCTTTTTTTGGTTTAAAAGGTTTTGCAAGAATAAAGGAAAAATTTTGAATAAAAATAATTATTGCAATTCTTTTTTTAAAAATCATCATTGATATTTTAATGTCGCATTCGGTAAAAATTAATTTTAATCGCTGTTCATCTTAAATTACACGAACGAGTTTCCTGATGTGTGCATGTTGTACAAAAAAAACCACTTTATTTCTTACTTTAAACTCGCTGCGATATATTATAGGTATGCTAATCAATTTTATAATTGTGGATAATTATTGTAATTTGAATTCACATTGTAATTATTAAAATTACATGTTAATAATAACAATTCCATTGAATCACAATTCAATCTTCGACGAAAATTAGTTTCTTAATGATAAGAAACTAATTTTCGTTTATTATCCCAATATTTTCAACAATCTAATACAAAAATTGAAATTTGTAAAAATTGAAAAAAACTGAACAATTTTATTTGTCTAAGAAGATGAATCTTTTGCGATGAATGAAACTGTCGATTTAGCAGATGATAAAATCAAACTTAAAAATGGTAGCTCGAATTCATTGCCGAAAAAGGAAAGAACAAACAATTAAAAGATGAAAGAAAATGTTCCCCGAATAATAATACCGACAGGGTCAAACGATTATGAAACAGACTTATGCACACAATTGGATGTTATTTTTTATGACTGATGAACATTTTTTATATGCACAAAAAAATTTTTTTTTCCTTGTATGCAAATATGTAGCCAATTTGTTAGACAATAATTTTTGTAAATTACAGCGTGCGTCATTATGTTTTACAACGTGGCCGCAAAAACGATACACACCATTGAGGAAGAGTTCCGCGAAAAAGCCGCACATATTTCTAAAGCTTCGAAAAACTAGGGACGGTAATCGAAACAAATTAAAAGGTCCCGAGACCGAAGGAAGGATTAACCTTGAACCTTAGAACCTTTAGGCATTGAATGTAACTTCTCATAGTTTTTTTCTTCTTCTTTTCGCTGCACCTTTTCGCAGGACCCACAAAAACGCCGAAAAAAACATTCCAGCCCCATGACCAAATCCGATGCATCATGTCAGAAGACGATTTAACGAGAGCTTTGGAATCGGGAAACAACGCGGACGAGGGTCTTTTGTGTGACGTGACTCGTATATTTTTGGGTTAGTTATAATCTCATCACTTTTTTTTATTTTGCCATGAAATGTTATTCCAATCAAAAAAATATATTTGTAAATACACAAAAAGAATATGAATCAAACTTTCATCCCAAGAGGAAACAAATCAAGGCAGAATACACACCTAAAAATGAAAACTTCGTACTTACATTGATAAGCTGATTATTGAAAATATACTAATATAATATGTATGAACAAAACTCCCTCTATTTGGAACAAGATTCGCATAACATTTGCACTTTTAAACTTTGTTCAAGCATTCTGAAACGATATTAAAATCTAGTTTAAAGTATGGTTTATTTTCTTATAAACACTGGATGTATTTTTAATAATCTACATTTTAATTTGGGTGTCAATTATGTCATTCTAGGTGTATATTCTCCCCCTTAATTAAAATAACCTCGACATGCCTTCTAATTTTTTGTACATTCTATCGTTATTAATTTTCTTTTTTGTAAAACATGACTCACGAAAGAGCAAAGTGGCATTTTTTGCATCGCAAAAAAAGTACCTGTGAAGGTGCGTTGGGACAAAGATTTTTACACGCAAATGCCCGTGATTTTTGTCGCTTCCATAACGGCGAAGATTAATGTTCTCATTGAATTGGCAGACTGCAAAGTCGACATCAACTTTGACGTAAGGACAGAGTCTCCATTGGGGTGTAATTGTACCGTTGTCATTCCTGCGTGTATTTTGCGTCCAACAAATATAAAAAGACCGATGATCCCTTTGTTTGCAAGAAAGGGCAACGGTTTGTTCACTTTGTTTCCGTTGCGATTGCAATGAATTTATGGATGGGTAAGAGTAAAGACATCAAAAGTTGAAAGACGATCTACCTCTGCGTTCGCGGATGCCGCCACGCCGCGGGGTAAAAACCAAGGGGGAGGGCAGCCATACGACCGCGCACGGTTGCACCTTTTTCTTACTTTAACATCTATGGTGCGCATCAAGGTGTGCGAATACATTTCCATACGGATGTTCTCAACACAATACACCCATTAAGCCACTACGGATTACTCGCGTGTGTTTGCGGGTACGTGTTTTTTTTGCTTCGTGAAGCGTTAACCCGAAAGCATATACCAGTTCTTTTTTTTTTTCATTATTTTTATTTCTTTGTAAAATAAAATAAAGTGAAATAATGAATAAAGTGAAAACATTGATAGCGATCCCGGTACTGTCTTCGCACGTACAATCATAAATTTTGAAACGTCGAACGAAGAAGAGTATTGTAATCAGTTGACACATATAATTGTTTCTCATGGAGTCGTCGGTTTTATTTGCATCATAATTCTCATTTACATTCGCGATAAAACATCTAAGGACGATTAGTATTGAACGATGTTACAATGAGCAATGTGTGTTTATTGATTTAACTTTGATATCTTTATAGTTTTAATAAAAAACATTATTCATCTTGATAGAAATAGAAAAAAAACTTCATTTAATATTCTGTAATTATCTAATTATAGTTGCATCATTTTATCGTCTACTTAATTTTGTTTTCATAAAAAACTATTTTTGTAAAAAAAAATGTGATATACAAGAACAATAATTTTCATAAAAAATGTTTTTCTTATTAAAAAAAATTGTTATAATGAAAAAGCATACTGCAGATAAACAGATATTGATCAGGTTGAAAAGTTCGATTTCGGCTGAATTTGTGCACGTTGGATCTTCAGCTTTTGAACACGCAAACGATTTTAATCAGAAGCTTCTTTGAAAATGTAATTACTTAACGAGCACTGCACACTTTTAATCAACTTCCGCGCACGGTACCGGCAAAAAGACATTCGTCTCTGTCGTGTTTAGATTATCAAGGCCTTGCAAATTGAACAAAGAAAAAAAAAACGCTGAAAAACGATTTTATCTCGCAGGATTCTTCACATGACTCACGTTGATTGTTAGCCAGGAAAACCATTTTTGTAAACATAAGCTTACTAATGATAAATGTGAGTGAGGCGAAAAAAAAATTTCGTCTGCGCGGCTCGCAATGAATTTTGTTTGTCAGCCAAATTCAAAAGAACATGAGATGCTCACCTTCTTCCGTGCAACAACCAAGAAGCGTCACTACGTTCGGATGACTGCCGACTCGTTGCATAATTTCAAGTTCTCGAACCAAATCCTCTTTCTCTCTGTCGGAAGCGCCTTCCTTCACAGTTTTTACAGCCACTAATCGCGTTGTGCCCTGATGGCCCGTTAAATCATCAGCTTCCGCTTTCCAAACCTGGTAAAGTCACGAGATTCATTTGCACACTCTCCAATAACCGTACCAATTAAACCGCACAATAAACAATATTATTTTCGTTTCAGCTCCTCTCCGACATACATCTGGGATTTTAACTTTCAAATCAATCCGCGATTTAGAAAGTCGCCAGAGCCTCTATCAACAAAGTCATAAGCAATGCGTTTAATCTTTCATATTCAATTTCTATACGACCGCAAAAAAATATCTCTTCATTTTTCATCTTGATGTATGCGGTTGGGAGCTGCAACGAGCTTGCTACCGCTGCCAAAACCTCAGACCGGCCACTTTCACTGGTCTTTCTCAGGTTTTTGACCCGGACTCGCGTGTTATTGTCAAACGACTCGTGGCTCTTACCTGACCAAAATTTCCTTCTCCCAGGACCGTCTGCAGTCTCAGTTTGTCCCTGGAAAACTCCCATCTTGACTTATCCGAAGAAACCGGTGGCAACTTTTCCGTTTCGTGACACTGCGAACATGAATCGAACAGTCGTATTAAAGATTGATTAGCTATCGGGGGAAATCCTAGAGTGAAGAAAAATACATTCACGGCGATTACATTATAAGATTTTTCATGTACTTTTTGTCAGGCATGAAATAATGAATAATGCATGCGCGAGGATAATCATGTTTTTACTCTCGGGCTATGCAAAATTGCTACAGGCGAAGCAGTAAATGATATTACACGCTGAGTGACGATTAAAGTGACGCCAAGTCAGCAGTGACGCCAGTTTCATTTGACGTTGTGTATACGCAACTCGAAAATTGAATGCGGAGAAAAAAAATTTATTACCAAAAGTGACACAAAACACTTACCAGGTGTTGTATCCTTGGGAGTTTTGTTATTGCATTTTCTAGGGACGTTTTGAAATCGCCATTCTCCAAATTCAGAGCATCTTTTTTACAACTTATTTCCGACGATGTGTCTGACTCTTCTAGCACCTGCAAAAATTAAATAATCAATTAGCCAAGTTATTCTGGTTTTATTGTTTTTTTCATTTTCATATAGAATATCAAGTGAATATTATTATTATTATTATTATTTTTTTTTTTTTTGAAAAATATTCATTTCAGTTTGATTTTGAAACATTTTTAAAGATTAGATTTATTATTAAGTTAAATTTATTAGATATAAAGGAGTTTCCTACATTTCTAAATTGATCGGATACTAAATCTCAGTTCAAATAATTTCATCAGAAAAAGCAACCACTTTCACTGTAGTTTAAAATTTGATATTGAAAATTATAAACTTTGTTAGCGGAAGAGTGTAAATAAAATGCAAACCTGTTTCTGTCATGATTCAAATCGTTTTTCATTCGCAGGGAAAATTACTTCGCAAACTTGTTATTTTGCGTGTAATAAAATGTTTTTGTGCTTGCATCAGTGGGTAAAAAATTGGTGACAGTTGGTCTGTGACACGCCATTGTAGTTGAAAAGAGAAAACGTTAATTCATTTGAAGTGGAATATGAGTTTCATTCAAAATGCAAATTTGTATGCACATCTTGCGTTACACTTGTACTGCTTTTAGTTGTTGAACATTTTATTCACCGTTTTCGCTTGTTTCACTTATGATTTCAATCACATTTTAGATAAACATCTGAGTGTTATGAAATTACGTTTCAGAGTACGTGACGCATCAGCGTCACGACATCATAGAAAAGTTCACGAAAATTATACTATTTGATTATGTATACTATTCGATCGAGCAAGATCCCAAGTATACCAAATAACTTTAAAATAGTCTCACGCGTGTAATGATTATTTGATTTTTTGTTTCATTTCCATTTTTATGACATTTGAAAATTTTTCGTCAGCAATGTTAAAAAATGTTGTATCTCGCATGCTTAGTGTATATAAAAGTTGTTGCTATCATCTTCGAAGATCATTTAATGGTTGTTATGAGAATTTATTTCCAGTTTGAAAGTGAAAACGAAAAATGGAAAGGAAAAAAAATTTAATTCAATTTTTTTCCTACATACAAGTCGAGATTGAAATAATGAAATTGTAAACAACTTCATTCTCGAATCAACTGCAGTCTATAATTAGAAATCATTTTTGATTTTTGATACACTAAAAGCTTGAAAAACGCAAATAAAAAAAAAGTGTTGAAACGTGCGGGGTCTCTTGAATCTTGAAATGATGACGCTCAAATATTTGAAGTTACCGTTAAAAGGTTTTTTGATTCGACACGCGGAAAGCTAAAATGCGATGACGGCAGCAGAACGAAAGTGAATCTGCCAAAACTGACACGTTTCTTGCAAACATTGTTATGATTCGATGAGAGGTTTTTTTTGTCGGCGGCGGGTCGAACCTCAAAGTTTTGAAGAAGATTTACAAGTGTACGATTCAATTCAATATTTCAATCTGCTTTGTTTCTTTTTATTCCAAGCAAAAATGTTTCCTCGCCGCCAAAAAGAATGAATTATATAACAACTTACATTCCGCGCATGACTTGAAATATCGCGTCACATTATTTGTAAATGTAAATAACTCTTGCTTTTTTTATTTTACACCTGGGTTGAATAATTTTTTTTTCAAGAGCCCATACAAATAGTGACGGTCTAATATGTTTAATTACAATTTTGTACGTCACCATAAATCAAATAATTACGTGATCAAACTTTTTCACCGAGTTAATTTCCTGTAAGCATTCTCGGGTGTTTTATTTATTGTATTTCACGGGTATATTTGTTCATCTTTTCCTGGTTGAATGAATCACCGAACACTTGAAGCCGTATGTTTATTCATTAAATGATTTAAAAATCAAACATTCATCTTCACAAAACGATTTCCATAAATAAATATCAATTATACTCTTATAAAATTAATTTAATCGTTTCTTTAATTTTATATCTCATTTCATTTTTTATTAATATTCTTTTTCCAAATGGAATATCTCAATTTGATTGATTTTATGTGTAAATAATTTTTTTTCTCTTAACACCACTCGTTTCCTGGTTTCGTTGAATTTCGAGCCAGATAAAGGTTTTTCTTCTTCTTTTTTTGCCAAGACAAGAAATTCTTCGTAATCGATATAATATTTTTTTGTTCAAAAGATGAAACCTTTCCGACTGAATAAACACAGTTTTTGTGATACCAAAGCGCTCTATTTAATGTTAACGGATTTTTACAATTGTGAAGAAAATCTTTCTCTAATATATTAGTATTAGTATTAAATTTTACATTTAGTCGAAATTTGGAAATTTCAAAAAAGTGGTTTCCAGATTATATCAATAACTTATAGAAATTTATAATACGTTGCCAATTATCATTTTTATCAAGCACACAAAAACTCGACTTTTAAAATCATATTGTAAACTTTCGCCTACTGAAAAGACTGACTTCTGTTGGATTTGAGGATTTTGGACTGATCATAAATTTCACTTACAATCGTAACAGAAACTTGAAGGATAATATAAGAAAAAAATTTCTCTTACGCACAATATTTTTTCAATTTCTTTATATATAAAGGGATAAAAGCAAAAAACTGTTCATTCCGATAGAAACTTACTTCTATCGAAAAGTATATACCGTCTATGGAAATCGACTCAACTTTCGAGAGCAAACAAGTTTAGCGGAATCGCGGCGAGGAAGCAATGAACTCCTCAAAGTATCAGACAGCACGATAATGTTCGCCGATAATAAAGAATTACGGCCGAGCGTAAAACGCAGAAATAAATTGAATGCACAGCACATCGGAAAGCCGTCCGGCTATCTGGCTTGGATGTTGAATAAACTCACCTTACGATTTCTAATGATCAGTCTTCTCAGGATCAGTCCAACACCAACGGCGATAGGGAAAACTACGAGCGTGGCCAGGATGTAGCTAACGACAGCCACCGTTTCCTGGGTGGCAATGGCATCGCCGTCGTGCCGTTTGAAAATCACGTCACTGAAGTTGCGCGACTCGCGTGGGCCAAGGGCAAACAGGCCAGGTTCGAAAAACGTTCGGTTCAGCTCGATCGGGTAGTAATCCGTGGAACCAAATTCGGGCTCCCGATGGTGGGCGGTGGTCCTCTGCCTGACCCTGCCCTCGTTGCTGCTGTTGTGAAATTTGTTCGGCGCACTATCGCGCTGCTGCTCGTCCTTGCGCGAGCCGCCGTCGCTGGAATCGGGAAGTCGCCTTCGCGTGGTATTGTTTCTCGAACGGGACTCTGCTTTCGCGGCATTGACCAGCTCATTTGCGTCGGTCGTAACAGCCTCGGCTGTTTCCTTCTTCTCGTCCTGCTTCAGCCGAAAGCCCGAGAGCTGCTTGGATCGGAGCACGGCCTCGATGCGCGAGCGCGATCCCATGATGTTCGTGTCATTGAAGATGCTCGACGTATTATAAAGATGCATGATCGGCAGGATGTCGTCCTTGTCCTTCGGCAGATCGTCCTCCTGCGGGACGTCCGACGGAGGGTTGGCCGTGGATGTTACCGTGGGTCGCGCTCGGTACTTCTTCTGAATCTCCGAGGGGTCGAGAAATTTGAACGTGGTCGTCTCCGGGGGTGCCTGGGTGGTCGTGAGGTGTTTAGCCCGGTGATAAGGCTTCGCGGTGCTGCTCGGCATCTTCACGATCTGATTGTCCATCTCCTCGCGCGGCAACTGAGACACGTCGGGCGTCTCGCTGATCGTCGTCGGCCTGTAATCATCACTGTCACTGATCGTGCTCAACACAAAATCGCCGGCCGAAAGGTGCGCACCCGGCATCGTTGTGCCACTAACCTCGGGCTCCGAACCAGGCCGACCGATCGTCACTTTTTCTTCCTGCTCCCCTTTTCTCTGACTCGAATCGAGCGGCATAACCGGGTCGCGGTATCGCGCCGTTGTCGTCGCCTCCTCGCTCGTCATCTTCGCCTGGATGGCCATCGTACTCGAGTTGCGCGGGCGTGCCACTTTTGACAGTTGAGTCACTGGGTCACTCGTCTTCCAGACGTGTAATTGGCGCTCGCGCTCCGCGAGTTTGACTGGCCTCTGCTTGCTCGTCGCATATGTCAAATTCGACCACCTATCGGTGGCGGCCGTACCACTTGAACTTGTAACCACGACTATTCCTCCTGGCGCCTGATAGAGCTGGGACGACGCGGCTGTCGATCCCTTTCCCGTGCGCTGCTGCCCCACCAGCGTCCGCGCGGGTTCCACTTGAGTTGTTATTTGCTCGACGGTCGTGCCGGCACTGAGTTCAGAGCGCGAACGACCCGCTTCTTCTATAGCAGTACGCGGAGTAGGAACAAGTAGAAGAAGACGAAGAAGAAGCCCGCTCTTCTTTATTTCACTCATTCCGGTAGCTCCGCTGGACTCCTCCGAGCTACTTAGCCCAGGTCCGGTGTAGTTGCGCAATAGTCGCGTCACATTGCTTATCGTGTACGCGTACATGTGTTGCTGTGATGCAACAGGTGCGAGCACTGCTGCACTCGCACTTGCACTCCCGCTCTCGATTTTCGTCCCGTCATCTTGCGAGCTCGAAATCTTTGTTGTATTGTTCTCGCTTGATTCTTCGCCCTTTGTTTGCTCCACGTTTCCTGATTTCCTCTCCACGGTCGGCTCAGTCGTCAACAACTTGACAACCGTCGACGGAATCGTAGCACCGCCGGTTGGCGCTCGGTTGATAACTCTTGGGTCGGACCTTTCCATCTTTCGCTCGGTCTCGTTCTTCTTTGGCCGGCTCGCGCTGTTCCGCCAAATCAAGGGCTTGCGGTTCTCCGCGAGCGCGCTCCCGTTGATCGTGACGTTCGCGGTGCCCTGCCGCGAGCCAATGATTGAGTTCTCCATGGTGCTGTTGGTCTCGTTGCTGTTACCCGTGGCGTGCTTGTTATTCCTCGGTTCCATTTTCATCTCCATTTTCTTGCTCGTCTTCGTCTCGTTGTCCATCGAGTGCTGTCCGCTGCTGTTCTGAATGATGTTGGTAACAATCGTTGTGTCCGTAGTACCGACGTTACTTTTCCTGTAATACGAGCTGCTCGCGGCAGTTCGCAACGAACTTTTCATGGCCTTTGCGTTGTTGTTCTTTTCTGCAACCTGACGCTCCGCCGCGCTATTGCCCCCCTCGCTCGTAACATTCCGCGGCTTCAACGAAGGGATTGGCGTTGTGGCGTTGAACCTTTTTATAGTATAACGCCGCTTTGAACTTGACGCGCTCGCCAACTCGGTTCCGTTCTGCAGTCCTGACATCAGCTTCTGACCGAAAAACAGAAACTGCGTGCGCTCCTCGATCGGGATGTTCTCCTCCACAGGCCGGAAGTGATTGTACAGCCGTTCGGACATGGCGACGGTGTTTTTCCGTCTGACCTCGAAATCGCCAATCTTTGACGAGTTCGACGTCGCATTTGCTGTCAACTCATCGGTCTGATTGGTCGCGTGAACACTGTCAGTACTCGAATTCAGTTTCCCGCTTTTCAGCGAAAGGTCAAGAATGGCGATCGCAACTGTACTGTCATTTTTGTTATCATTTTTGTCAGTAAATTTCTCGTGTTTGATAGATGACAAAGCATCGGCTTCGCTCGCAGATTGTACCATCACCTCCATGGAATTTCGTCTCGATGGTCTCGGTTTTGCCGCTTCATTGGCGCCCTCACTGTTAGACATGTTGTTGCGGTTTTTTGGCAAGGACACCTCCGCCGATGCGTCCTGTCGGTGATTCGATCGTCTCCTCGCCGACCCCCGGGTCTGTTCCTTTTTCTTGCTCTCAATCGGCGGCGCTTCCAAATGCGCTGATCTGACGGTATGCTGTCCAAGTTGCGAAACATCTGCAATAAAAACGAGAGAAGAGACGTTAGTTATTTTTCGGTTAATCATACATACAACTTAATTTAGATAGCGGGGCTAATTTATGGCAGTCGAGATCTCGTTTGCTGTTTACACACGGAAACGACAGAGAGTCTGAGAGTCGGGTGTGCATAGTTACGCGGCGTGTTTGCTCGCTCGGTCGTTGAAATAACCCAAAGCGTAAATCATTGCGCGGGGGAGAAGCGACAAGCCGCGTCCTGCTTTGGCGTTGCTTTTCACGCCGTTTCGCAGTGAAATACGTCGAATGAACATGTTCGCGGCAAGGCCGCGGGGTCAGCGGTGTTCGTACCTCAGCCATAAAAGCGTGACCCTCCTATAATGTCGCTGACGGGAAAAGCTTCCTGAGTACACGCGAATCCATATTTCAAAACACCGCCGCAGTGTATAACCTTCGAAATGAGCCATGCGCGAGAGAACCTATAGTCGCGAATATTTATTGTACGTCCCATTAAAGGGATCGTACGTGAACGTTGCAATTCACTTGAACTTTAGCCGGTTGTGTAATTCAGAAAGGACACTTTTGTATCGGAACAAGCTGTTTTATTCCGTTTTTGCGATTTTCCAATTCGTGTTCACATATTTTTCAGCGGTACTCAGTCATTTTTTAATATTACGTGATTTAATGTAAAGTTTTGTTCCCACTTCAACAATGAAAAATACATGGCGTGCACACATTTGCATGATATTACGCAACACTAACTTCATGGACAGCAATGTTTTTTTTTCTTTAATCGTATAAAAATTTCATTATTGTAATTATTTTTTGTTCGCTTTATTTTAATTCGGTTTGCTCTCATCCATCATAATTTTTTTTTTCACGCAACAACAAAAACTTCATATCAATTCATTCAATTTTTCTACGGAATCGGAATATTTTTTATATTATCCAATGTACAAGATTTATTTTCTGATAAAAAAGTAATTGAAAAACTAATATATTATAGCGCATGAAACAAATACAAAACATATTACAACTTGTACAAAATAATGAACTCGCCTGTCGTTTCAAAGTCTTATCAGTCACGACGTGTTATATTGGATAAACTGTTAATTAATTGACAGTTAAAAATGACGAAACAAAAACATCAGTCAGCGTTAAGTATGTTACTCTTGTCGATTGAAATGCGAAAGGAAATTTTCTGAATCTTGAAAAGGCTACTAAATTAAGCATACTTTTTCATCGATAGCGATCACAAATCAAGAGCTGTTAATAGGTCCGTTATCTGCACCATATAGCCAAATCAATATATCTTCGGACGTCAATAGATCCTGTGTACACTTAATAGAGTCAGACCTCTGACATCAGCGCTGTCTCATGCAACTTTTTACGGTGCAAAGGTAAGAGCATTCGTCGGGCTCATTTGTTTAGCAAATCCCCGCGGCTCTCTTCGGTTTGCCTCTCTCTAAACATGCCCGGCTATATTCGCGCTCACGAGTTTTACCTTTTTCGTCGTGTAGTTTTGAATTTCGGAATTTATGGGTTGCAAGGCAAATCCTCGCAGGACCATAATAATTCCTACGAACACGTGTACAAGTAACGTCAGCGTTACTGGCTGTTTTGCTCGCAGCAAATAATGTACTCGACGGTCTCGGTTTCAGCGCCGACCTAATCGAATATAAGCCGATGTCTCGCCGTGCAATACAAAACTATATACAATCCCGGCGACGAATTCACAAGAAGTCACCGGCGTCCAACACACCACGACCATACCTCTCGTTCTTCCATATTTTTTTGGCACAACAAGATATCAAGGACCCATACTAAAACGGAAATTTTGATAAATGATCCGCGTGAATTTTAAAACATTGCGATCGAAATCGCGTAAGTCATTGCCGAAAAGAGGCGAACAAAATGTCGCTGACATGGGCCCGGACCTTTTTTCTTTCGGCGTGGGGCCGAGACCACGCCGATTACACGATATTTTATTCAGTCGCGAGGTAGGTCGGTTCTGTGGTCGCCACAATTCTAGTATTATTGTGTTTGCTCGTGACGCAGATAACCCGTAGGTTACTCCATATCTAGGAATATTATCTGCAACTTAATGCCAAAGTCCTTGGTCCTTTTGTCCTGAAGATTCCAGATGTACGACAATACCTCACGCGATGACTCAATGACGCTCTGATCTCAATGTTTAGAAAAATATACAAAAGTGTCATTAATTTTGTCTCGAAAAGTTCAGTTTTTTATTTTACATTTTTTTATGCATTAATCATTAATATTAAAATGCATCTCTGTCACTTGAACATTAATTGTAATTTGATCTGAGCAGTTGCATCTTTTCACAGGCTATCGATCGATCTACCAAATATAATGTTCAGAGAATTTTCACATCATGATTTGATATACTCAAAAGATTAAATTTAATTAGGACGATAAATTTGGTGAATTGTGTGTTTTAATTGGAACGTTTTATGGTAACCAATTCTAATCTAATTCGCGAACGCTAGATGAATTGTTTGGAATCGTAGGTTTGGTTATTATGCAAATTAGTCTCACGATTGCAATCGCAATCGTAACCAGGGCTCCGCAAATCTGACGAATCCAAGGTCTTGGTCTTTGAAAAAAAGCAAAGCATGTAATGTGTCTAAAAATGTAAACGGCCGCGAAACAGAGTATGCGGTTTTCTCATGTGGCAGATACCAATGCGCAACAGTATATGTTATAGGCAGCAGGGCCGCGTGCCCGATGCTACGCAGCAGCGTTGTATCTTGGATCTCTGTAGCTGCGTTTTACTGCGCTGCCATTGCAATGCAAAATTGATTTACCACCCACGTTTTTGTTTCGCGCGACAAATCCACGCGATGGAGTTCCGCCCGTGATTCAAAACAGGTGCATTGTGAACGCGCCTATATACAGCGCGATCTTCATTCTATTCGTGGCCTTTTGTATTGTTTTTGCAAAGCGTTCAAATTATTCACTTGGAAAAATTTTTTTTAGAAAAATTAAAAGTTCAAATGATTATTCATGCAGTGTTACATTATATTGATAAATAATGTAATTTTTTTTATAAAAAAAACCAAGTGTCTCGTTTCTTTAGTTATATATTTGGTCAAAACGATTATGGTCGATTAAAAATAACAAAAAATGTTTCAAAAAAGTGAGCATATGCTTTAACAGAAATTTCGCGTGTGATTAATCTATTTTTTCGGCAACGTCGTTTTTGCACATTATATTTTTAATCTGATTGGCCGTGACAATTTTTTGCCGCCGTCTTCTCTTGTAAAGGACGCTAAAGGATGAAGCAGAGGTTTTGCCAGTCGCGATGCCAAACTATTCTATCAGATACTAGATACAATTACAATTGCGTCTATACCGTGTCTCATTCATCTTATTCGTTTTAGGTAAGGTCATTGTTTTTTGATTGCATCGTGTTATTTATAAGTCTAAATTTAGAGAAATGATATTTATGCAATTCCTTAATACGGGCATTCATTCAAATCATCATTTTAAATCTAGTGAACATCACAACGAACGAAAATACAATATCGGAATTATAATAGTTTGACAACGATGAAATGGATGATTAGCAATTTTAAATTATAATTTTCTAACAGAACATGAGTGCGGAAGTGATTTGAATATATTTGAAGTATGGTAATTGATCTAGAACCTATTGTTTGTTAATGCATTTGTTTATCATCAATAAAACTCAACTCTTTCCAGCCGAATTGAAGGTCCATTCATTTATTTATAGCTGTTATTTTTAAACACAGCAAAAACAACATTTTTCTTGCGAAGAATCTGCTTCTAATTACATATTATATTGTACTTTTTATTTTCGAAAATATATATTTATTCAGCTTAATAATTTTGTTCGCGCTGGCCTTGGCATACCCACTGGGTCTTCAGTTTGAAAAAGTAATTAACGCGAAAAGATGTTTTTATTTATCTCTCGAGCGTTATCAAAAAAACATTTCTCCAAGTTGCATCAAATGAGAATAACACGAACAAAAAAGGGCAATTATAAGCGAACAAAAAAAGCAAAGATTAGTTTCACACGCCGATATTAATTTATTCTTTTGTGAATTCAACTTTTTCTTGCGCTTTTAATCGTGTATTTTTCCATTCAAATTGATTATCAAAAGTTAATTACCAATTTTGTCCAAAAAAGAAATGTATTTTTTTGGTGCTAATCTACATCATAAACTTTGGTGATAACAATCATGATATTTCTTGTAATGTTCAGTTGACAACACATTATAGATTTTTTTGATCGGATGTTTATAGGCCGAACGAAAATAGAAATTATACTGTTAACAACACACTTTTTATCGAATTTTAATCAACTTTCTTGATACCAGCATTTGTTTGATACATTAAGAAAAAAGTAATAATTCACTAATTTCAACTGAGTATCCCAAAGAAGTGTGCATAACTAAAGAAATCAGTTAATTTTATTCAAAACCTGAAAAAATACTGAAAAATATGATAAAAACAAAATAATAAATAAAGTAAACGTGCCAATTTGTGTTAATGTTCAAATTTGTGGTCGTTAAAATATCTATAATGCAGGACAATAAGGAGTTGGATTAACATAAATTTTGTGTAAATAAAATCATTATAATCTTGAACCACTATAAATCTTTATCACTAACAATCTTCAACTACTATAACAGAAGTAGGTATATAAATATTATAATATTTATACCGAAATATATATAATATATAACAAAATATATATAATAAAATTCTTAAAAGATAAAATGTAAACAAAATCAACATTTTTATTTGAAATATCATGAAATCTTAAAAAACATCTGAAATATTATTTACGTTTCGGTTTTTATAACTAAGAAGAGTAACATCTCATCTGCAATTATTCATAAACGTGAAATTTCATTTTTTTAAGTCAACTGAAAATATGAGTAAACCAAACTAATCTCATTCTTTTCATTGCACAAGTTGGAATGTTTTTCAAATTGTTAATTGTTTGAACGATAGAAAACGTTACATAATTGTGGTTTAGATGTAAACAGAAAAATATTTGATTGCAAACTATTATTTGGCGTTACAGATTGCTCCACAGAGCACAAGAGGTAGAATATTGTGTACAGCGATGTTATATTGGCAAGCTTATGTGCGGCTTTCGTGGAGCGTGCATCCGTTTCCGGTTATGTAGCGGCTCACTGAGGACACTCCGGTCAGTGAGCACACAGAGTTGGTCGTGGATGAAAATGACGTAACAAATTGTTATTTGTGGTTTCCGTCAAAGCGCGTATAATCTTCTGCGTGATTGTCAATATGGCAACCTGTGAATGTGATGGCCACACCTTTTCATCGATATTGTTGTTGCAACAAGGAAAAACCATTACGCCAGGATTAATGGCACATGAAAAGGAGCTCATCATTGCGCATGTTGCAATTCAATAGGCCGAACAAATGAGCTAATCACGTCGAAAATTAGTCGGCTGCCTGTTCGGCGAATCCGATAAGCTTATCGCACCCTCGCTGTAAAAAGTAAAATTTACATTCGCGTAAAGCGACACACGTACCGACCGGCCAGGATAAGTATCGCGCTTGCCGATACGAGACTATGAGAAAAGTCATAGTGTTGTTGCTGAACCTTGAATGGGCTATTGTATTCGCGGCGGTGTCACAGGTTCAACTCACCTTGATGCATTAAACCTCCCAAAGTGACAACATGATGAATTGTTACAATGCAGAGATCAATGCACTAGCCCTTTATAGGTATACTCGATGGAAATTCACGTGTCCGGCGTAACATGATTAAATGCGATGCAAAATCTAATCTGATATTCGACACCAAATGCAGGAACAGCATTCCGAGTAAAAGATATGAAAAACAATTGAAGATTATATATAATTCTATAGAATTCAATTAAAACCATTCACAATTACTCGATCATTATATTTGAATTCTCCAAAAAGAAAGACGAATTGTCAACTTAATGTTATTCTATGCAAAAAATTAAATAAACATTATAAAATTTCGGACCGTCTTATAAGAAGCTTGGGCTATGATATTTTCGAGAGACAAACACTGAAGATAGAAATGTGATTCTAACTAGTTTGTTATATGAATATATTAGAATTAAGAATGTGTTATGGAAATTAAAAAAAATGATCATTAATAAATACCATTCATCAACAAATATTTAAAGTTATAAAGTGTCAACTCTAGACAACTGACTCTATAATTTGTATGAAAAACTAAGATCGTATCCCAACCGCCTTAACTATCATAAGTCTGCCTATCATATGACCTGATCAAATGACCATAAATTAACTCATGAAACAAAAGATCATTCACAAATAACCAAATAAGTCTCGAATAATGTCAAACTTAAGATTACGACATCAAAACTCTTGGATTGAAATAAATAAACCATGTTTGCGGGTAATTTATTTATATGTATAAGAGATAAAAATTACAATCTTCTAATTTGTTTTTTATAAAACGGGTTTGCAATCGTATAACATTTTTAAATAAGATGATTTATCTAAGATGTTTAGATAGAGGGCGATATAATTGAAGGGAAAATTAATCAGTTGGAAATGTAATTCTTGATCTTTCATTTTTCACCATCTGTTCATCTTTCTTTACCGTTTTTTTTTGCGTCATGGTCCAGAAGCGTTTAGTGAAGTGACATAAGACGATTACGATATACACTCGGGAGGAAGATGTCTTAATGGGCGGATCACAATTTAGACAGAACCGTTAAGGTCTGTTTCAATCGTAGTTAGAAACTCCGATTCATCTAGATTATAATCCTACATTTAAAGCAACGATTAGATCTCGAGATTCAGAAAATGAAGTTCTAGTTAAGAGACTATACATAATGGAATACCTCGGATTGTCAGACGTCTCTTTGTGAAAGCCAGAATTTGGAAGCACTCATTTTTTCATGAATAGAATATTTTCTTGAAATTGTTTAATCCTTAATAATCAATGAGTGAAAAACAACTAACTCTTTTAATAAATTATTTGTTAATAGAAAATCACTAGATGAGATTTATTTTTTCCTATATAAAGTTTCCCGTTTTACATTTCATGTTGCTTTGAGAGCAATGCTATTTTGTTCATCCAACCACTTGATATTTTTCGCATCTCACCTCTCGTTGATGGCAATAACTCGTGTGAATAAATTATATCTAAACGTTAAATCCGGTTCGATTGTTTATTTGTATAATTACTCGTTCATCGTTAGGGCATCACTTTCATGCGCAGTCGAGAGAACCTGCTCTTCTCAAATGAAGTATGCTAACATGTGTGAGATAAACTTGTTCGTGTTGCCATCATATATTTTTGCACAGGCCTTCTATACTAATAGCTTCAAACATCATAATGTTCAACATTACTGGCACACTATAATCTTCGGTCATTGGAGGCTAATTGAATTTTCTGGTGTTAACAAAATTCAATAACAAAAAGCTATTAAAGTTATTACAATCAAAAATTTAATTTTATCGACGGGTCATAATCGATCGGACATGCTTTTCATTGAAAAAGCTGATAAAATAAGATTGGCGCGTTATAAAAGAGGATATGCAAAATTCTTTAGATCTTACGTAAATGGTTTGGATTGGAATTCGACTATCAATTCGGATTACACAATCAACAACGCAAGAGTTTAACGCAAAGATGGTTTACGATCTTGCTGAGATTTGTGAACGCGCCTAAGTATAGATATTGTATGTGTATGTGTGCTGGTGCGGTTTCTCCGGAAGATAGAGCTGTGCAAGTTATTAGTTATAGTGGTGTTGCGGTGAGCGTGTTTGAGATGTACCGTACAATGAGAACCGTCAGTTCTCGTGGTATTATGCTCCACACAAACTCAAGTTGTGCGCGTTATCAGTATTCCTGAATCGTAACGAGTTGAGCATACGACTCGCCGTTGGTGACATGTCGTCACGGCTTGTTTGTTATCAGCACACACAGCAGATCATCCCGGTGCCCTTATATCAATCACACTGAGTGTTGATGAGTTTAAAATAATTCAACTGGTTAAAATTTTCGATTAAGCCCACTTCAATAAGCGCAATAACAATTTTCACATTTATGACAGATTCTGATGCACTGAGATAACATTTGCGTGCATTCTGTTAATCCAAATGAATTTTCAATTGAATTTCGTACGACTTTTAAAATTCAGTCAAATTGATCGAAAAACTCGGTTAATTTGACAGAATATTAAAGTTGATGCATGATAATTTGTTTCAATCATATATTGAACTGGTTAAAATTATAAGACGAAAGCTTTTTTGAATCTATTGGAAAAATATTTTTCAGCAATTTTATTTCAAAGTATTAATATATTTTTATGAGAAGTTTAATTTAAGATTTCATTTAGTATGAAATCACTGCAAGAAACTATGTCGTAAAATTTCTTTTTGTATAGTCGCATTTTGAACATCCTAAAATGTTCACCAACATAAATATTTTATGACATGCTAAAAAATAACTTCTGAAACGTTTTCTCAAAAACATTATTTTTTGCTGTGATTTAAAATTAGTCTGAAGTATATTTAATTAATTAATGTTCATATAAGTATAATTATTGAATATTATTATTTTCCGAATGAATTATTAAAATTTTTATGAAATTTCGCCCATACAAACTAAACTTAATGAAGTTTAAAGTTTGATGTAGACATAATATACGTCAATTTTATTGCAGTTATTAAAAATCTAATGTTTTATTTAATTTATGTGGAAAATTACAGTTGCGCAAAATCTAACTGAATTTCCAGTTAACTTGAAACCATGCTCTGAATAAAGTATTGTGATAACTGGTGTTTGACTGAAAGTCTTATTAAAGTCGATTTTTATCTCATTTCACCGTTTAAAATTAAGATTACTGTTAGCGCGGTAAGTTTTAAAACAATCAAATTTTAAAACTTACATTTGTTAAATGTTGTTTCTTCATGATTTTTCTGTTAATTAATGAAAATGTATTTGTCCCTCAATTTCAAAATTTTCAATAGATTCGAATATAAAAATTATTATTAATGGGGAAAGAGGTTAATTAATATCGATTTCAACGAAATAGCCGGTAAATCGATTTTTCATTTACCAGCATCTGCATTGTGCATTGTTTTGTTTGTTTTGAATTGCACGCTGGCGCTCTTGCACCGATCATCGAGATGCGATAAATCGTGTTTTGCAATGCAATATTTTTATCAATTAGAATTTTAATAATTTGCGCCTGAAAATAGTGATGTTAACGTATAAAAGAAGAATCGTGCACAATCACGCTCTGACGCAAGTTTTATCCCATACTGTGTGTTGGTATTGTTTTAAAGGTTCTACGTGGTTCGCCTCACAAGCGAACGTTTACGATTATGTGCAGTGGTAAAATAAAAGTTTGGCATACTCGCGTAATATAAAGACTTCATTATCTTGGTATCGCGCTTTTTGTACAACCGACTGTCCTCTTTTCAAGGCACGATACGGTCAAATGGATTTGACTTTCGTGTCCTTCACCGCGAATTCGTCACACTTATATACAATTATTTCATTGTTCCTGGTAAATGTGGTCATCAAATATATATTACGGATTGCAACAGTTTTGGAAGATGTTGCATTGTTGAGAATAAACTTTTGCTGCAGAGACGATAAAAGAGGCGGTAAATTATAGTCCTTTTGATTGAGAATAACTCGCTTTAACGACGGTGAAAAGGTTTTTTCATTGAAATAATTTTATTCTTTTACAGAAGAATTAGAATCAGTTTTTATAGTGCAATTAGGTTTGCAATTCGTTTGGTTTGTCAGTAGGTACATGATTTATACGAGAATGCAGTGACTGTCAAAAGCTATATAGAGTTATGATGAACATTTTTTCCTTGAGTAGGATCAAAATGTGAAAAAGGGTTAAAATATCATACAGTTCATCGAAATATCAATCAACATATACGGACCACATCTCTTCTCAAAAACGAAATAAAAAACATGCTCTTATTAATTTTTTTACGCTCCAAGCTTCGTAGATAATAACATGGGAGGATGAGCTGAATTCATTTTGACGTCACTTCTGAGTAAAAAGAAAGAGATATTAATTTGCAGTATGAATATATATATATGACAAAAAACGTCCAATTCTATAACGTAATCTTTAATAATTAAAAATTTTGCAAACATAATTTGTTTGAATTTTTTATTGTTAGAAAGTGTCAAAAAAAGTCAAAACCAATCAACTTCTTTACGAAATAAGAGAACGCTACAACATGTAGATTCTCATTATGACAAAATTATAAACTACAAATATTATCAGCTTCAAAATAACACACTGTCGGTGATATAGATTCGTGCGCACGTTAGTTATCTCCTGGCGTCACCAAGTTTTTTAAATTCTACTCGAACAAATAAAAAAAATGTAAAAGCTACTCTTGTGGAACTTTATCAGCTAGAAATAACTTATGCCAGTACGAAAAAACAAATAGAAAGTATGTTAATAACGTATGAATTTATTGCTGTTATCAGTATCGTATTAAATACTAGTTTCGCTTACGCGTCAAAAATGTTAAAATGGTCAAGGTATCAAGAAATGAGAGTCGTCGACCGCGACGTTAAACATGTTTTCCGAACTATAAGTCAATTATAAAGAATGTATAGTGCGCTAGGAAATTTCATATTACCTCACTTGTAACATTTTCTATAACAATAATTTTTATTCCAAAAATATTTCGATTTAAAAATGATTAAAAAGACGATTTTTTGTTCTATTTTACAGAGTGTAGGAAGCAGCACGTGTAGTTGATGAAAAAAATAATTTATTTGTATGCAAATTATCGCCCATGTTACATGAAAACATTAATTTATCATTTTTTTCAATAATCTTTTTACAGTTATTATCGGACTGTTGGGTGAGAAAAAAAGTGAAACGAATGTCGGAGTCATTGGGACAGTATATCAGGCGTGATGATTATTTTGATAACATGTTGCAGCGTAAAAGGCAATCTGTGTATCTAGCATTCGTCGGTATGAGAACAGCGAATGATCCGGCAACACTGGTCGATTAAAACATGGATGATGGATGAAGCTGCAGGAAGCAAGTGATCCGCCGCAGGACTAAGATAGGCAGAGGAAACGAAAGACAAAGAAGAGGATGGAGAGAAGAAGACGCAGCAGCTGGAAGACGGGACGAGGCGCTGCTGCAGCCACAACCGCAGTATTCTGAATGCCGCAATGTTCTATGGAGAAATGTCAAGGCTTGATTTACCGACAGTTCCTCGTAGGGAATCATGGGCATACGAACCCGCAAGGATGTTAAAAATCATGAAGAAAGGGGGCTGGCGTGCAGACGAAGAAGAACCGAGCGGTACTGTTCTATGCACGCTTCTTTACTACTGGATGTGTGCGCTTCACTGACGTTCGCGTGTGTTCTCCTATTTCTCGGAGAGAAATCCGGAAGAGCCGCGCGACGACAGCCTTTTGCACCTAACGCAGATCTGCTTTAACACTTGTCACCATCAATTAGTTGCTGAAATACCCGACTATCGATCTTATTTTGCCTGTTTATTCTAATTTATCGCACTGACACTAATTTATAACACTCCAAATTCAAATCGTGTTCTCCGAACCTATATAGTCGATCGATCCCGATGCATCGCTCTCGGGCTAGATGCCTGATTATGTGGGTTTGTTCGGTCAGCTTTCGATTCGAGATAAGCCTTTTAAATTATTGCCAATAACTCCTAAAAGCATAAACATTAGTATTCCTGGTGAATTTTAGATTACCAATTTCAATAAACTTTATTTCCACTTCATTATAGAAATACTATTAATTAAATTGATCCTGTTGAGGTTTTTATACAGACACATTTGATATCATCTGATTTTTATTACAGAGAATTAACCAAGTTAAAAATGTCTGTAGGGTTATTTATCGCAATTATCATGAATAATCGATAGAGAGTGAGTGTGATCTTGTGACCAGCAATTCTCACGCTCCTTTCACATGGAAGACGATCACATATCAACGAGTAGGAAAATACTTAGCTTTTAATTAATACGAGAAAACAAAATTAAAGTATATCTTTTCAACAGCGACAAGTTATTTATCTTTAAACTGAAAATTTGTGGATCATTAATGCAGCGATTTTCTGACACACGCTTTATTTTTAGTTTTGTTGGCATTTTCTATTCCATTAAATGTCAAATCGTCTAAGTTCATCCTAATGAATGAACAATATTAAATGTTCTACAAACGCGATGCATTCAAATTAATCTTCATCTGATGCTGATGACCTTTTTTCGCATTAACCTATTACTCGCATTAACCTATTCCATAATCCGAAAATATTAACGTGTTCTACGTAAAGTGTTCTGTTAAGTATTTTATATTTATATTTGTATTTTTTTGTAAAAAGATGCTCTTAGGGGCTCGACCAAACATGCAACATTTTCCAAACGACTTGAACTCGATTTACGGAATCTCAGCAAGATAGCAAATTTCCGTGCGTACAGCGAACGCATTCCAAAGAAACAGGATAAAACTTGGAAAGTGCGATTACTCGTAACGTGTAAGCCCCCAGTTTCAAACAATGCTCAATTTTCGAGTTACTTGCAATTCGCTCGAACGGAATTTCGGCTCTCAAATAAAGGCGTGCGAATTTACATTCGCATGTTTTTACACTTTACGATGGCAAACAAAAAATCTCGCCAAAAATGTTTCTGGACGTAAATGTGAAATAAAGAAAAGTTGTAGTAATCGTTTTAAAACATTTATAAAGGGAGAGGCTTGCACTCTGGGTCAGTTTACAACATTTTTTTAGGGTTATGAAATTCATTTGAATTTCAAAATGTAAGTTGCCTAACAAACTTCATGCTATTTCTTGTATGAAAATACTTATTCAATATTGTTTAATTTACTGTTATATATAAAGGTATAAAAAAGTGAAAAGTGTTCGAATGAAGCAAATTTATTGTAAAATGCGTTACAATAATTCGTTGCTTTGATACATCATAATATTTGCAAAGACATATACTTGTATACGTTGATTATGATATTATCAATAATGTATATTAACCCTTGATGCACCTTATCGCGAATCATATACGATGTAAGAGATTTTACTATAAAACGAAATGCCAAAAAAAGATTTATTTATATAAATATCAATCAAAAATCAATCAAGATAATGTAGAACTTTAGTTTAACAAATAATTTTGAAAAATTAGCGATTGAAAAATTGGATTGGGTCTATCTTAAAAGTTAATAAACTGTAGAATTCTTTTTTTTTTTCACTTAAATATAAAAGTTATCAAGTTACAAATGTTCAAAAAAATGATTAGTACTTAAGTTTGTTTACATAAGTTCTAATTTTGTACTTTTGTTCCAGTGTTTTCAAGTTTCTTTCGAAACGTGACTCTTCAACTAACAACGTCGAGTGCAATTGCCGAACCGATGACATTACACCGTATACTTTCCATTCGCAAGTGAAAACTTGTTTTCGCTTATCAACTCGGAAGTTACCCTCCTAGTAGTTTCGTATAATCATCATCTGTCATTAACTTTGCATATCACGTTGAACATAAATGCGAACAATAAATTGTCCGCGGTATCAGTTAAGTGGACGAAAATGCAACTAGGCTGGTTCTCAGATGTACATTTCTAACGAAAGAAATTGATGCGGAAAAGTTGTAAGCTAACGGTGCCGAGGCATTAGCAGGGCCGGTCGCCGAGCTTCAACATAGGTAACTACTACCGTTTAACCGACTCATCGACCGGTTATGCTACATCACAAAACCGCGCGGCCGCTTAATCTAACTCGAGAATAAAATACGCCGACGATCACGCTTTATGCGAGTAATCTGTTTCGTCTCGCGGCACGTTCTTATCGGCCGCCGCGTTCGCTCTCAACGTTATGGTTCATTCCCGCGATTACGACGTCTCTTCCCGGTACGATTTTTGCAATAACGGATGTTCCATATCGTGTCTCGTTAGCCGAGCATTTCTTATTATTTGCGCTCTGCACGCGCTCGCCATTTGAATTTCGAATCGACCTGTTTACGATAAACATCATTATTTGCCATTAGCTGATCAGCTTGGAACGAAAATAGAATGCATCGTGCGAATATTATGTCAGCGTCTGGATAATCGTAAACAATGTTCACCACGCTGACATAACACAAGAAGGAAGAGTTTATGCTCATTGGCGATGAGAAAAACGTTTATAGCCACGGGCATTAATTATTGAGCGAAAATTCATTACCGTTCGTCTTTATGTGAATTTTAATTGTTTATTTATCGCACCTACAGAAAAATAATCTTGTGTTGGAATCGTGAATTTTTTATAAATTACAAAAAAAATGATATTTACTTAGTCTGTCTGTTTAAATACGGTAATTATTTCAAAAATTAATTACAGAAGATGAGTACATTGAATTTTCGGCTACATCGAATTTTTTTTTAATGCCACACATTGCGAACTGGTGTTGATTAATTAGAGCGATCACGTTTCGGGGCTCTGAAAATGAACGATGATGACTGTTAAAGTGTCGGAATTTCTTGTTTAAACGATGAATGAGATACAAAAATTCATTCAGACCAATCAATCAAATTTATTGATTCAAGATAATCAAATTTGGCTTGACTGACATTTTCGGTCAAAGAAATGTTGCATGATGTTTTGCGATGCGTTGTTTTTTAACTGCAACCGAAATAGCTCGTCTTAATTAAGTGAACATAAAAAAAATGGAAAAATATGCTGCAAATTGATTATTTTCATTCATGTAAGATACATAAATGTCTCGTAAAAAATAATAGATTTATGAAAGAAGGAAAAAAACAGACAAAAATGATGAGAAATAAAAAAACAATAATTTTTCGATGTCACGAACGAGAAAGATGAACCATGAGACAATCAAATTGACCGATGATACACGTTTCTTACAAAGAAAAATGTGCAGATATACATGAAATATAAATATGAATATTTTGTCATTGTTTGCTTGTACATTTCAATGACATAACTATTATGGCAGTGAAGACTATTTTTTTTCTTTTCTGCAATTCTTGATTGAGTTAAGACTTGACACACAAAGGGAATAACGCGTTTTATCGCAAATTTATTCTTATGTAATTCGCGTGTTGCAGAAATTCTTTCAAGAACCTGGACAGATGGTCCTTATAAATAATGTATGTCAAGGCACTCATCTCAGCGCTAAGTATTGTTTGAGTTAAACAAAAATCGTAAAACGCCATGAAGCTGTAAAAGGCCTGGTGATGAGTGACACATAAATTTTTGAAACCTCAAATTGTTCGTTACAGACATTGAGAGCCAAAACTCTCTGACGTGTAAACGTCTGTGTGTCAAAATTATGCAAAATGAAAACGCATCCATAACAAGTTTGAATGAAATTTGATAAATCTGACACGCGTCAATGAAATTGATATGTAATAAATTTGTTGGTCTTGGGTCGCGCGAAACTTTCACACCTGATGCGAGACATGAGAAATTGCTGTTGGATTCGAATACCTGAGGGTGCACTCGTGTCAACTAAGGTCATGCGTGTTGCACCGGCGAATTTAACCTCATCAAAAATACATTAACGGTTTGTGCAAATTCATCGTCTTTTATTTGATACGACAACATTAATATTAATCATGTTATTAAGGCGATTAATCATATCGATAATTTTAGCGCTGTAATGAAAGTATTATAATATTAATTAATCAATTAATTATTTAGTAAAAATGTTTATATATTTTAATTATGAGGTTGACCAGAAAACCACTGGACTAGGCCGGGCCTTGACTATGAAATCTGAACTGTAGGAACCTGTTGTGATAACTCGTTTTTGAAAATTACTTTTAAGTAACTTTAATAAATATAAGTATGTAATACATAATATTAATTATAGGTACTATTATTAAATACACGTTGTTGATTATCCGAGATTCGAATACTCGACCCCAAAGTAACAGTTCGAACCTCTCACCACTGCTCCATCAAACTTCTTTCCAACAAACTCTAGTGTTATTTAAATTATAAAGCATTCAATAAATAACAAAAGAAACGTTTTTAATTTAAGACTAATAATAAATAATATGTATGACCGAAAATGAATTATTAGTTATAAATTGTTACTATTTGTTAAAGTTAAAGAACATAAATAATTAATTTACGGAATTGTATCATAAGCGCCTGACCATGATATATGGTCATTTTTCCATGGCTCAGTTTGATTATTAGATCCAGATTATCTGACCTGAACGTCTACGTCAAATTCCTGCTAAAATTTTTATTTTTAAGTTGTTATTGTCGTAAGAAATAGTGCACGATTAATGCGCTCTTTTGCACTTAAATTATTGAGTACTTATGAAAAACAAAATTTAACTGCACTATAGTAAAAGTTGTCTAGATTCATAGTTCAAACAATTTTGATACGTAACGACGTTTCATAATAAAAACTATTAAAATTTCAATGCGATAATATCTTCAGATCAGATTGTGATGCAGCAATATTTAGCAAAATCAAAAGTGGAACGCGGATCTAGTTATAAGCACTGATTGATGAACGTTTTCAAGAATCAAACTCCAAGATAACTGTAGCAGATTTTTTCTACGATACAACATTTCATGCATAACGTGAATTGTAATAGCACGTATCTATATCTGATGAATTCTAAACTGATGCATCAGTCATATAATCTCATTTGAAAAAGAAACTTTTAGCGTGTCTCATTAATTACATCTTCATTAGTGTAGTCTATCAAAAATCAATGACAAGACATTAAATAACTGTAACACAAAAGATCGATTACATCCAGAATCGAAGTTTCATCCCAACAAGACCAACCTTTTTTCAATGTGATCACGTTGGGAACAAAATTTTACTGACGTCATTAAGACTGATGCTTTCATAATATACGTTGATGATTCTCTGTGCTTCAAACGCGCAACATAAAAATATAGTTTTATTTATATATTTATTAATAATTATTTCAATTATAAATAAATTTACAAATTCAACTATAAGTTAATAATATATTGCAAGGCACAGCTTCACAAAACAATGAACAACCCGAAAAATACTTTCAATTTCAAATAGAACTCAATCATCAGTTTTTTCAAATTGTTCAAATGTAAGTTGATGGAATTTTTACTCAAATATGGTATGTTTTTTAACAGATGCTCTTCGGAACAAGGATTGCATCATGAATTTGAATTGGTTTTCTTGTATGATATAATCTCATTCAGGTCGACGACGCAACGTCTCGTAATCATCGCACCAATGACACGCATCGTCATAGACAACTGTCACACCTTCATGTCGATAATACGGCAAGTAAAATAATGTTTGAACGCCTGAAGCAAATTTTACTCGGTCGTATTATATCTGCTAACAAAATATCACCAATATACGAGCGGGGAGCTGAGAACTAGTAGGTCCAATAAATTCGGCGCATAACTGGTTTCGCTTGTATCGACATAAATAATTTGTCGTTGAACACCGCATATGTTATATTAACGCAATAAAAGTGCTGTCATGTGCAGAACAGCGGATACATCGCGAATAATCGTGCTCGAGGGGGTACTCGCGTGACTCATCGTTACATGTATATCGCAAAGATAGATTACAAGCAAACATCTGGGAAACCGTACAGAAATGGCCGAGTGGTTGCTTACTTGCGCGTTTGAAGACGACCTTGGGTTTGTTATGCATTTTAATGCACTAGGCAGTTCGGTTCAAGGATCGATTTACTGGCGCACTGACCCAATGATTTGTCGCGGCAGCCGTATGCGTTCGATGTACCACGCAATCAGGAGTACCGGGCGTATGCAAATCCGCGCATGTTAGAAGCGGTCCTAGTTCTCCGTTTCGCTGTCACAGATTTTTCAATTAGAAATGCGTGTGTACACGACAGTATTTGCGACAATACCTTAATTGCCTGACCGCGAGTAATTTTTAATGACCCACCGATCAGAGAATTCCTGCTCGCTAAATCAATTGTTAAAACACTCAAGAAGAAAAAAAAAAGATCCGCACATTCTGTTTGGGTTTAAAATCCAGTATATTAGAGAATCCAACGTCAAATTATGCAATCAATCTAGATGCCACTCAACCGCATCAATCATTTTCTGCGACCCGCAATTTTTAACTTAAATTGCTTCAGGCTGCAAACGCTAATAACACGGGTTGGACAAGTTTAAAAATAAAAAACAAAAAAAATGAGAATTAATTTCCACAGTTGAGATTGAGATTTCGGAACGTTCTCAACGCTTTTCGAGACAGAAAAAAGCGTCTCTTTACTTAGGCAAGTCTGAGCACAAAAGAAGCCAAACAAATGGTTATGTTTTGTTAGCTTTAATACTCGTCCGACAAGTCGAATTTGAATAGTAGCTAAAAATTTCGGCTTTTCAAGATTTTGAAGATTCTTGTTCGTACATTGATGGGAATTATGGAGTGCGGACAAAGCAAATATTTTAATCATCGCAGGTTCTTTTGTGTTGCAACACTAATCGGTGATGAAGTGGAGTGTAAATACGATCGATGATGTGTCAGGCCTTCGACTGAAATCCACGCTTTTTTAATGCCTAACACACTAAAGTGTGTATATTGACACTGTACATAGCAAAACCTAGCGGGGACCTTCGATTGTGATCAAGTGAACGTAAACACACGGAGCGTATACTTCAATGGTGTACTTTTATTCAATGGCGCGTAATATTTATAACATCACCTTGAATTCTCATCGTTTAATCAAACAAGTACCACTGGAGATTACAAAGTTGCGAGGAAAAAAAATCATCGCCAATGGTAATGATGTCGGTTACAAGTAAACAGATGGTTTGTGACAGGTATTTAATGAATTTACTCAACAGCAATAATACATGTTTTTTTAGTTGGTCTTTTTATAAAAATAAAACAACAATTTTTCCCCTCAATCAACGGTAATAAATTTTTAATACCGTTCCATAAATAAGTTATATAATATAATAATTCAACCATATAAATATATTTTTAATAGGAAAAAAATCTACAATTCATAGATAAAAAAATATTGATGGCACATTCTGATGTTGATTACATAATTTGTTATACATGCAAAAATTTCTTTTATACTTTTACACTATAAAAATTTGACGATGAAAAATACCAAGAATTTATATATCTAAGAAAAACGTGTTCCATCGAAAAATTAAAATGCATGAGTAAAAAAAAAGATGCCCATAAATTGATCACGAAATCGACCCGAATTTTATAGTGACTGATGCGCCGCAATACACCGAAGATGTTGTTTAGCACTGCACACATTGACGTGACGGCTATTATATAAAGTTATTAAATTTATACAGCAGTGGCATTCTCGTAGCAATTATTACGAGCGCGCATTTACATCTACAATAATATTTTGCTACTAAGAACTCATGCTTTAAACATAACTGGTAGCTACAAAACCGGAAACTTTATGATCCCTCGAAAAGAAGAAGATCGTGCATATGTCCTGTCATAACAAAACACTTTGTTGCCAAATCTCTAGTCAATATTACACTACTGCGAAACATGCTGCATTTTGAAAATTATTTATGACTCGTGTGTGGCCTTTCATACCAGCTTGAGGCGCCAAATATGATGGCGTTACGCAACCCCGCGCAATATACACGGCAGGCGAGATATTAATTTGATTTATTGTTCACCTCATATCGGGAAATAAGATTTGACAAATAACAGCCAAAGAAAATAAAGCCTGATGATTTCAGGTGCAGTTGTGTTGCCGTTTTACTTGAAGGATTGCAGTTTGTTATTCTTGTATAATTAGTACCGTGAGGATGACCATTTTAGAGCATCAAGCGGTGCAAATGAAAATTCCGTTGCGCAAGCAGCCTTGCTCGATATAAAGTTATATGTATACGAGTTGCCATGTGCATGCATATTGAAGCCGATTTCAAGAATGCATTTTAGCACAAGCTAATGAGTTTCTGTAGGTGGATTACGTGACAGTTTTTCCAGTTGCAGGATCATCATCGCGTTGTCCGTAATTAGAAAGAAATGTAACACATACTTGTCAAGGCTGAGGAAAACTGTGTATCCAACTTAGGTTTCCGATGTCACAATTAGGGGCGAGGCTTTTGACCTGACAGGCACTTCAAATAAAACAATTATAAGAAAATGAGCAAACATGTTTCATGAAATTTTGCATGAAGAATGAAAATAAAATTACAAGATTTTAATTAAAAAAAAAATAAAGAAGTTTTATAACACGATTTGTAAATACGAAATCTGTGAATTTCTTGAAATTCTCTCATTCATTGTAAGTGCAAATTTAAGAGGCGATGTCAGTCCATAATTGTATGGTAGTAATTCGTTCAACCCATTTTAGGTTTAAGCAAACTTAGCAACAAATTTTTTTCAGCATCCACTCACAGAATATATAAAACACGTGTAACGACACGCAAAACAGTTTATAATTTTTACAAATCCTCACTTGTAAAAGCCACATTTGTATAAATTTATGTGTGTGAAAGTGGAGCAGGTCTATTTTAATATGGCTGCATAAATTGTGTCCTCGTGTTCACAATGAAATGTTATTTCTGCAAAACGTCCTAGTGTTTTATCAAAACACTAGGACTATCCTTATCAAAAAGTTAAAAAAAAATATATATATGTTTCTACTTGTTAGTATACATTACATTTTATTATATAGTTTTGGAACATTTAATTGTGACAATGCAACTGGATCTAATGATGGTACTTTCGCCCGACTAAATCTGTCTATAAATGAATAATATATTCGTGCAGTCGAGTTTTACGAAGTGAAAACACCCGCGGTCCCACGAACAGAGCCTGTTTCGTCATGAACGATGTACCCACGCAGGACGTACGCTTGTACATTGCCAGTGCGCATTTGCATACAGTTGTAAAGTTTGTGCTATCGTTGTCAGAGAAGAGTGCTTCTTTTCTTGAAAAAGACAAAAAGAAGAATAATAGATTCAGACAACTCTGTGTGTCCTTAGCAGTAGCACTATCTACTGATAGTTGGCCCACATTTTACAAAAGAACAGCATTGTGCAATAAATGTCAACGTCTACAATAAGACTCTCAGTATAACCATACCGAAAGATCTCATCTTGGTGTTAACCGTAGGTCAAGTCTTGGCACAAAAATTGTGACAAACAATATGTATCAAATATTTTTCACTCGGACCTTATAAAGCAATTTTAGTATGTCATATATAAAGATGTACACAAATTGTTGCTGACGAGACTGTAATAAATATTTTTTTTATCGAGAATACAGCTGTCCCGTTTTTATGATCAAATAGGTATACTCAACAAAGATCCATCGAATAAATTTCTTTCATGCATAATTGATCTCGATGACAGTTCAGTTTTTGATTAATTTAAATAGCGTCTTGTCTCATAATGTTAGTATGTTGGATGTGTCACGAATGGTATAAATTAGAATTAATTATTGCTGATTACAACACGAGATGTTGATTTTACTTCAGCGTTATTCTTTTGGTGAGTTCTTAATTAAGCAAGAAAATCTGTTTTTCCAAATGTCGCGATCAAAAAATCAAATTTGCTGTGAACATTTTTTTTAAATGCGATTTAAATGTCAGTATACAGAATTTTAAAACATTTGCCGAATTGTCTTTAGAAACTGCGATGATTATATAAGTTTTGCATTTACTGTGAAAAGAGCATATTCCTGTCTAGGAGGCAGAGAAAACTTAGAACTACGGTTGAAGTAAGAACATGAACCGTAAACTTTATGTTTACTGATGCTCTGCGTAACAGGAAAAAATCTTAGTTGCTATGTTAGGGACCTATTAAACTAAATTATTCTTTAGATTGCGAACAAGTTGCCTTTATAGCTACAGAGCAGACTGGTCAATTCGACTCGCAACCTAATCAGTAAATGAGAGAGAGTCAAGCATTTGACTTTTTTTGCCATAATGTCCATCTTGACAAAACCATACAAATAGTGAAATATTCCTTATACATCTTGTCTTTCAAATTACTTAGAAAAATACAAATATATGATGAAAGAGCAAATAGTGTTAATATACTTTTAGAAATAATTTGTTTGGAGTCAGAAATTGAAAAATTTTGCATTTTAATTTTGGTCCTAAAATATAATATGTTTATGATTCATACAAAATTATAATTTGTTAAACAAATTTATTTTTGCCCCAAGAAAATTTTTTGGTCCAAGAATTCTTGGTTACAATTCAGAATATATGGCACTTCAAGATTATTGTTTTGCTCCAATCCACTATCTATGTATTGTCCGATTTTTTTTACTTTATTATCAAGTATTATTTCTATGAAGTAGAAAATTGGTACAATTACACGAAAAAAAGTTTCGAAACAAAAAATTTGACCCTCTAAATTTTTTGCAGTTTAATGGAAGTATTTTCATCCTCTGTTAAGTACGAATCAAGAAATTCTGATAAATCTATTGGGGATATCATTGAGCTATCGTGCAATTAACAAGATTCAATGGAAAATCGTTCCATTAAATTGCCATTCTATTTTTATTTCCAATGAACTGTCTGTTCCTGACAATGGCGTCTGATAATAGTTCTAGCATTGAAAAACCTCAGTCGATTTTCAGAAAATTACAGCTATCGCTAGAAAAGTAATTATTGTTCAGTCGAGGACATTTGTCCGACTTTCTTTTCCCAATATATTTAGTTTCTGATAGAAAAAGACATCAGAAAAATGAAATGGAAATTTTTTTCAATCAGCACGCTGAAAATATCCTTCAGTGAGATTTGTGGTAAATGGATACATTTTCGAGTGATGTAAATTATAAATATGCCAGACATCGAATGAGATTAGGTAACAATGATCGCGATTAGAACTGCATCGAGTCTCGTACGACTTGGTTACAAATTCGAACGACATTCTTCGAAGGATTATATGTATATTATGTATTCGTGCGTCCTGTCAGGTAATAATCAGATTATTTTACATAAGGCGTTGGACACACGTCAAATTACTTTACGTTTTGTCTGATTTAGCGTCGGTGTCTTATAACAAAGTTAGATCAGCATGCCTTTCTTTCTGATTAGCGAGTTTGTTCGCTGTAATTTTAGGATGCAAAAACGAGAATTATATACTTCTGAAACAACCGACTGAGAAACCAATGAATTGTGTCCGGTCGTAACCGGCAAAACAAAACAAAATAACGAATGCTCTTTTTTATTGCAATTACAATTCATCAGTCTGTTTTTCACGGGAGGAAGCTCGTTTCCTGCACAGATGTACGGCTAATGTCGAACATCCTGCAAAATTGAATCAGCTATTCTTCAATATTTTTTTAGTTGTTTTTCAAGAAAATATAAGAGAGCGTTGGATGTCGACACAATTATAGGCATCTTGCGTGGTATAATGTGACGTTGAATTGCTGTTGAACAGCGAGGCGTATGCGGCAGAGCTCGTCATGCGTGTGTAGACGCTTGCGAGATTTTCTTGTCAATAGCGATAGATTAAAGACATGGCAAGACGCGATGTGGTTCTGCTTATTCTGCGTGTTCGATGCTCGTGGGAACGAACCCGTCCGTTGGAGATTCCGCGTGCACTATTTCCCTCCCAGAATAGTATTTTCCCCTCTTGCTGCTTCCTCCACAGTCTTGTTTTTCATCCTTCAACGAATGCTTGTGTATTGCGTTCGTAAGATGATCGAGTCAATCGCTTGCGGAAAGCCGATTAGTGCTTCTTTTGGTATTCGCATTTACTGCCTTTAAGCTTCACAAAGCCTTTTGCTATATAGCTAGATACTTTTTCTCTTCGCTTCAACAGCGCGAAAACTATATAAAATTTAGAACGATTGATTGTACCACATAAATAATATGACTAAATAAAAAACACTTTTATTTAATCTAGTTTCGTGTAAAATATTTTATTCTTTAAATACTAAACTATTTACTTTAATTTTTTG